>PYAF01001527.1:1551011-1565458 GCA_007407185.1 Glycine tomentella
CAGCGTCTTCTTGTGCTGCCGACGCCGAGCTTGCACATAGTGAATCTCGCATAGCTTTAGGTTTTCCTTCACTCGCCGCCGGCACCGCCATTGCCGCCCGTCCGTACGGCTGCACCGCAGATGCTCCGGCACCGCTTCTTCTCCCTCCGCCGGACTCGATTTTTTTCCCATAAAAAATAACAATTCTTCGATTTATTTCATGGCGGAATTGGGATTTTTTTGCTGGGGAAAGTAGAAGCGAAGCACGCAGAACAGAGGAATGGAATAAAAGAAAGAAAAAAAATGAGGTTAAGGCTAAAAGAGTAGTGTATTTATTGGGGAAGAAAAGAAAAGAAATTACTAATTCTAATAAGCATGGCGTGGCATATTCCCGTAATTATTGGAAACTATAGCGTCCTATTTAGTCTCTTAATTCGTATTAGGATCATGATTTGATCGATACTCTTTCAAAAAAATCAAAATCGTTCTTATCTTTTGGTTACTCACCTGATACACTGCAAGCTCTTCTGAGAAAAAAAGTATACTATGATATATGAATTTTGATTTGGCTTTATCTTTTTATTTTTTCCCATGTTGTTTTTTTGTTGGACTTAGGATTTATATGGTTGAGAATTTTGTCACTGCAAATTTCAGGTTGCTTATTTAGGAATTTGTCTGAACAGGTTTGCTATTCTTGGTGTTATTGGGCTGAAATCAATGCAGTGATCTAATTTACTAATTAGCATTGGACTTTTGATTAAGCAGTTGAGATTGAGATAAGAATAGACAAAATAAAATACTTGATTGGCCAATGCAGGGACTATGTGGTTTGATTGAATTAGATTAGTTATTTTTTTATGTTTATCATATAATAGTGTGTATGTTTTTGTTTATCAAGTTTTAGATCAAAGTCAATGTTTTTGATATATGTTGATTCTGTGCAATCTCATGTACATGAAACTGATATTTGATTAAACAGTATGACATACACTTTTGTATTATATATATTGTACTTTTTGAAAATTACTTGTGTAAAAGAGATAAAATTGAAAAGCTTTCCAGAATCAAATTATCGAATGTTTTGATATTCAATTTCTAGTTTTAGATAACAGGAATTTACCCAAAAGAATGATTAATAAACCTGCTAACTATACAATTTTCTTTTCATGTAAAACACCATATGCAACTTCCATAAGAAGCAAATTAGTTTGAGTCAGATAAAATCATTCCATCTAACAAAGATTTCTCAAGTATTTCAAGTAACTTTATGCTTTCAACTTACTATTATTAACTAAACTAAAATAATTCCAAATCAATTGATCTACATATCTATTGCTACTGTACACATCTAAAACAATACAATTATAACTTCCTGTATTGATCCATATGCTCAATATTACTCCATAGACAGTTTAAAAGCAACACAGTAGTATTGCATGGTATATATGAGATATTTCCTTAATTATGCCGGAGGCTATTTTATTTTTTTGCGTTTCAGTTATGTAAATTAGAGTTCCAAATGTAAATTAAGTGTTGTTTGATGAAGTTCAGTTTTTCTCGTGTTGAAATTTTGTGCTTATAATTGAATGCAGATAGAGTACACAGTTATGCCGCTGCATACATTTGATAAAATTAAAAAGGATTAACGCTCTTGTCATGACACACGGACGAGGACACTACTAACTTAAATTGTTTTGTTTTGTTAAAACTTAATTTGCAATTTGTTTAAGCATTTGAAAAGAGAATGATTCTAATATATGATCACAGTCTTCAAAGCTGAAATTGCTATATTTATTTATTTATTTTGTCAATAAGCATATGTCAAATGAACTTTAAAAATGTGAACCGATCACGAGTCTTTTACCTTTATAGAAGATCCTGAATAAAATAATTAATCATGTTGGCAAGTGCGGGATTGCTTATTTGAAAGTTTAATGAATTTATATATAGCATAAATTGATATATATGAGTTTTTCTTAAGGTTTTTTTTTTTGGAAGTAAAGTCTTAATTACCTTTATCACGAATGTCTTTGAAGCACTTATGCATTAGTTGTTGCCACTCCGATAAATTCAAAGATGAGCACTTATTTGGGTTATCTTGTGCATTTTTTTTTCTAATTTTTTATTTTTAAGATTTGTTTACCTAAGCCAAGGAGTTGAGTTCAAATGGTATAGTTGCGCTTTTAATTTGACGTTGAATGAGATAACCAATGTATACTACTTGCTAATTTGGTTATTATTCTCAATTTGAGAAATTTTAACTAGAGAAGAAGTTGGAAAACATAATTCCTAACAAGTTGAAATTATGCGTGCATACAAAATTCCAAGAGAGCGAGCGAGCGAGAGAGTACAAAAAAGAAAAACTCGTTTGCATTTATTTTTCTTGAGGGGCTAAATTGAAGTATCCGAGGAAGAACTTCTGTGGCTACCAACGACCCAAATATCCGTGCATTTCTTGTTCCAAAGATGGATCATGACATATATATTCAACAAAATCATGAGTTGCAGCTAGTTTTAAACTTTTTATTTCTCGAGTCCCATCCATACATGCTGCAAAAAATATTGAGAAATTCCAAGATTGTATTATATGCTGTTTTTATCAAAACAAATATTAATTCAATCAAACATTCCTAGAGATGGACTCTGTCAAACAAACGAGTCATTGTCAAGATGCAACACTCTTGAATTTCCGCAATTACAATAGTTGAAAAGTGTATAATTGCTCAATTTTAATGCCAAAAAAGAGTAATAAAATTCAAGATTTCACATAACATCCGACCAAGTGAAAAAAGGTAAAAGGTATAGAGAAGCATAACCTGTCTTGATGTGGCCAAGAAGTTGATCTTTAGGTCTTTGTATTTGGAAGAAGTCCATCTCTTACTGTGAATCTTAATATTTCAAAAGGTTAGTCTTTAATTAGCTTTCCATCAGAAAATACCTTAAAAAAATAAAATAAAATGCATAAACACCTTCCACCAAGGAGTATGAATCCATGATCAGCATATCACATATTGCAAAAAAACATGATTGAGTGCAGCGTCAATAAAACCATTTAAGCATCTATCGGAGAAACACGAGGTAGTTGCTATTAATTATTTAGGACTTCATCAACGCTGCACTCAATGATGTTTCTCCAATATGGGGGTTTACACTCACAATATACTCTATGAGATCATCCATATTCCTCTTCTGCCTAAGGCATCTCTTATATCATGTGATATCACGTGGACAACGAGCTTAGACAAAGCACTACGCATTATATATGCCAACCTTTCTTGATTTGTACTACCTTTTCAGTACTTGACTAGTTGTTAGCGGTTACTACTCCTTCTCAAAATTGTACTGGTCAGTTGTACTGGAATGGAATCTTGTACTGCTATTTCATCTATTTAGGTCTAGAGACTTTCTTTTTTGCGGAAGTTTAGGCTAGAGACTAGAATTATATTATTTTTATAACTTATTTTTGCTGAAATTTGCATGTAATAAGCAATAATAATATATGTAGTATTATACAATATTTTTATTTATTTTTTCATCTCATTTTCTTTCTCTATTGTTATATTACATTATTCATTATGTATCTATCACATATTTTACATTCTTTTTTTCTTTTTCCTTTCCCTTTTTTCACTCCAAAATGGAGTGTACCAATAACAATATCATTCTATGATAATTACAGGTAACTCACAACACTTTTTTTTGCCAGGTAATTTAAGAGGCACTTTGATTAGGTGATTCATGCCAGATATGAATGGAAAAAATATACTCCATACTTTAAAATTAATTATCTGTGGCATATATATGCAGTTGCAAGTTCAAACGTGGAAGTTAAAGAGCGGTTTGGATCTGAACGTGGGCTGTGGGCTCAAATAGCAGCCTGCGTTTGCCTGTGGATAATATGATCCAGTGACCGAAAAGGGAAATTCTGTTGCAGCACCAGCGGCACGTAAAGTGCACATGCACTCTCGTTTATGTGCCACAAAATAAAAAAATAAAAAGCACACGGAACATAATTTTATAATGAAATATTTTTATTGATTGTGTATCGTTGCATTTTAAGAGAAGCCAGAACCTCGTCTAGTGTAATAATATCATCTTAAAATAGAGACTCTTTGTCGTTTAATTTGTTATTGTGTCACGAGTGAAAAAATATAGTTAAGATAGTTGCTTTCAGTTTTACATACATTAATTGTGCAAAATCGAAGCTTCAAAAGGATCATCAAGATATAAAGTGTAAAAATCAATTATTTCATGCATATTGCTTCCAGCGCAAGTCACTTTCATTTAACTCGTTACAAAGTGAATAGTATTTAATTTATGCCATCTCATGAACCCCATTTTTGTTCCAGTTACTCACCTCTGTATAAATTGATGAAAAGCCCTTCCTTTTGGCTATGTGGTTGTGTGTGTAAAATTTTGATAGAATATTGGTCCAGATAATCATAATCAAGAAAAGTTTTTCATAAACTGCAACTATTTGCAATTTGAACTTCTAATATTGTTAATTAGTTGGTCATTTACATAATTACATGTACAACAAATTATAATTCTTCTTCCTACACATCCAATATCTTTGCAAGGATAGATTTATAACAAAAAATAATATTTACTATGATTTATCCTTTCCTTCTAAGAACAGTTTTGGCCTTGAGCATCTTCAAGCAATTGAGCCAACAATTCATCGGGAGGATGTCTCCAAATTCTATGCTGGTCCAAGTGATGGCCCATTTGAGCAAATTTATCAGCTGCCCTATTCCCTTCCCCGTGTATATGATTCACAAAGAAGTTGTTAAACTATGGTAGAAAGGTATTTATATGACTTATATGTCTTTGTACTTCCATGCATCTAATTTTTCTCCTTTTCACTATAATTTCAACCAGTGTTTTGGCATCTCCTTAAAGCCGAATATCATTCCAACCATTTTCAAGGACTAATTCGAGGCCTTTCCGAAGTGCAGTAAGTTCAGCGATGTTGCTATTGGCTTGTCTAATGGATTCAACGTAACCAAGCAAAAATTCTGCATTGTGATTTCTAACAACCCCTCCAATGCTAGCTTTTCCACTTGAACATCAAAATTTAATTTGGTCCATCCAATTCTTGGTTTCTTCCATGCCACTGGAATTGGTTCCTTGTGGAAATACCTAATCAACTAACGAACTGGACTTGCACTAGTTTTTGGCATCTAAAAATATTTATTAGTTAACGTTATATATCTCTAATACTCCTTAATTTTCAAGTAAACACTCAGAAGTTGAAAAAAACGACTGGGATTTTTGGAATATTAGCCTACTAATCTGTAGAGGATTAGTTTTTTTTTATAAAAAAAATCATTATACAAAAAAATAAAAGATAATCTTAATTTCTCATAATAATCATTAGAAAATAATTAAGCGACGGTACGTAACTGGAAATTAACTAATTAAACATTGTAGGGAAAAAGTTCTATATATAGCACACCACCACCATTTGATGGAAATCTTTATTCTTTGTTTTTCTCTCTGAACGAATTTCCACCAAAGCACAAAAATGAATAAGGAAGGATAAATTAACACATACGTACCTATTTTGAGACTAAAATTTTAAAAATAGCGTAGATGTAAAAGATAGGTATGGTCTAAGAAGAAACACAGAAATCTTCAAACTTCAAAGACAACAATGTTATGGAAGAAGGGTTGATCAAGAGGCGCACGTCCTACTTATAATGAAAATGGTGAAACTTGCTTCACGGAAGTTCACATCAATGAAGTTGGAGAGAGGAAAAAGGAAAGGTGATTCAAAATGTTCAGCACTCAAGAAGACATTTGATACCGGAATAATGGGAAATGGCCAAAGAGGTTTGTTCAGGAACTCTCAACTTAAGCATATTCTTTAAATGTTTACTAAAGAACATTACGTGCATGAACTACCAAATAAAGGTTGCATGAAAAGAAAGAAGACTACGCATTCTTTCCTCTAACGTTAACCATTGAATTGTATTATAATAATTAGTAACAAACTAAAAAAGAGTACTCATGCAAATACGGCTATATTAACTTGTCACCAACAACCATACAACAACGTGCGTTTGTTAAATAGCTTGAAAATAAAAAAACCAACGTAAAATAATATATCTATACTAATACATATCGATAAAAAAAATATATATATCGGTTATAGTGCTCGTAAAAAAAAAATCCTTTTAGTGATAATAGTTAAGTGTTAACTGCACACACAACAACCGTCATATAATAATTCAAAATATGCAAACAAAAACCGCCTTTTCCTGTTGGAAGAAATTGGAAAGTGGAAAGTGGATCTGCAATATAATTAAGAATTTAATTAGAATAAAATTCACAACATAAAGATTTTTTTTAGCCTGTTATTTAATTTTAACTTTTTTCTGAATAATTTAATTTCTTGTTATATGAACTTAATAAGTACTTTAAGAAATTATATTTAAGATAATTTATAATTAATTAAAATTTTATAATTCATTCACTAATTCTACGTTGATCTAAGTGAATCTCACTTCTCTTAAACAAAGTTCAAGTTCAAGTCTTATAACGAGAAAAAACATGTTTGAAAAAATAATCCTTCTAAAAATAAGTTTTGCTGCAGCCTGCAAAGATTAATTATTGATTAAGCCCGGGGATATATATACTTCACATCAATAATATAATTAAAAAATTATAATTGATTCACTTGCTAATATTTTATTACGTACATATATATACCTTTACTATATAGAATTTAAAGATAAGAATTTGACTTGGTTGACGTTGACATAGTCAAATAGATAACAGGGAAGACAATGTCACAGTTAGTCATTATTCCAATTACAAAAGATGCTGTTAGTTAATGTCTTAATGAGATTATATGTTGTCAAATAAAACTGTAAAAACTTAAAATAAAATGATTTTTTTACTTGAAATAGATTTTATTATTTTATAGAAAATATTAAAAATATCAAGAAAAGTGAAAAGCATGCTTGATTCAAGTATTTGACTAAACCTTCATCAATTGTCATATATAAATACAAGGTAAAGAGTTTGGGATATAGTTTAAATATTTCTGACAAAATATTTTTTGTCCATAAAATTTGTTAGTAATTTAAACATTTCCCGAAAAATCAGTTGATAATTCAAATATTTCATCCTGAAAAATATTTTTTCGGTAATAACTATCTTTTTTAAGTGCATTTTCTTTGATTCTGGTCTTGCCTTTGGCAAACGGCAATAATAGTGCATTGGGCTTATCTGTAACGAAGTTATTGGGCTCATGTTTTGAACAAACCTTTAGTTTGGATGATCCGTTTGACCACAATTAGTTTACGTCGACCAATGGTGTCGTGTGATCTATATTTCGTGTTGGACGCTAATTATGTGGTCCCACCATCATTGGTATGGTACGTACCTTTCCATCATATGGCTTTTATTTTTACGATGCCTTAGTGTATGACGAATGTTTGTTTATGGTGGATGTTTTATTTTTTTCCTCTAATTAAAAAGTTATATTTCAGTAAAAAAAATTAAAAGCCAGGAAATTTAATATTTTTTTGATGAAAATGTATAATTTTTTAAAATTGGAAAGAGAGAGAGAGAAATGATTATTTCAATCCGTGCTTCTGAACTACATATTTTTAGCAATTAGTTTTCGATTATTTCAGTTCTATAGTATCTCACTTCGACCAGATATTTAACACTAGAAAATATCTTGTAACAATCTTCGTAGTTTACGTTTACGTTGAGAACTCCTTCAAACACTTTTAAATACGACAGCGCTTTTTAAGCTGTAGAAACCTCCCCTTCCATTTTCAGAAAACCCAAGTTTTAAATGTTCTGAAAAATTATTTTTTGTGAAAGATACTCGTAAACTTAGACAATAAAAAGGGAACATCACAAATACAAAAACTTCCATTCAAGTTGGTGTATATAATTTACCTTATGGATTTTGGAAAATTAGGGGAAAATATAAAATTTTTTTTATTAAAAATACCTTTACCCTGACAAAATTTTCAGACCTTCATTTCCGTAATACTGCTACTTAATCCTTCTTCTCGTGATAGTTAATTCACATGTGAAAATTTCCTTTTATTTTTCATTTTGAAAGGAAAAAAATAACTATACATATCACGTGTCTTAGTTTTAGTGAAGAGAATAAATAATAATCTTAAATTTATCGTTAGTTTTTGTATCTAAAATTATATTGAAAATAATCAATATACATGTTATTTTGTTGAATATATAGACATTAGAAAACACCAACACTCAATACATATTGCTAGAAATGTACAACTTAGCATGATTTTTCATACATTGACGGCGAAACTATAATCACACATTCAACATATAGGCATATAGCTAAACAATAATCAAAACCATTCAATATCAGCTACCTATATAAATTGATTTATGAAGATTCAAACGACAAAGATCAAAGAATCTGAGCGAAAGGGTTCGTCAATAACAATCAATATACGTTTGGGATATGTTCAGAATGTTCCTTTACCTATGATCCACAACCAATCAAGAACAGCCCCAGCACATATGCCGCACAAAAGACACAGGACAAGCAAATTACCCAAAGCATTCTGCTCAGGACCCTGCAACAATACCACAGACTCCAAAGTCACTTATTTGATGTTAACTATTTTTTTAAAATGTATAAATATCATGAGAAATGCTACTATACTCTTTTTATCATCTTTTTTTCAACATTCTTTCTATTATTAGCTGAAATTTATCAATAAATTATTTGGTGAAACCCATATTTATATTAGGAGATAAAGTTATTAAAGTAAAATTACAATTTTGGTTTCCAATAGTTTCTCAAATCTATTATTTTGGTTCCTTGAATTTTATTTGTAATATTTGATCTCTCCTAGTTTTATAAGTTGGTGATTTTGGTCCTATTGATAAATTATTACCAAATAATTATAATAATTTGAGTTAATTATAAATTAATTAAAATCATTAATTATTAAAAAATTAATAAAAAATTATTAACCTTAATTTTTCATAACATTGTGCTCCTATTTTTTTTGCAAACACATCTTCTATCTTCATTGCCGCACGCGACTCCAACGACAGGAACACCGTGTTAGGGTTAATAGTTTTTTATTAAAGTTTTTAATGATTAATAATTTTTATTTAATTTATAATTAATTTAATATCTCTAATAGTCATAATTATTAGTTAATAATTTATAGGGGACCAAAATCACAAATTTATAAAATTAGGAGGATCAAATGTTATAATTAAAAATCATGAATTTGAAAAATTAGAAGGACTGAAATTATAATTTTTTCAATTATTAATGATAAATGAGATCTACTAAAATTATTGATTTTTAACAAATTTAGCCAATCAAAAACTAAGTGTTGAAAAGAGAATGTGGTAAGCATTTCTCAAATATCATTTCTCTTTTTAAATAGAAATTATATCCGTAAAATGTATTTGTATTAGTTTTTCATTGTGAATTATGGGCTGGGTGAACTTGCCTTGTAACCTCTTGGTGCCACAGTGAGAACACAAACAGTGAGATAGCCATTGGTGAGTCCCAAGAAGGAGGTTAGCAGGATCATCCATCCTTGGTCACCATATTTTGCTGTGAAGTAGAATGCTGGGATCAGCAAGAATCTAGAAAACACTGCTATTAGTAGACCATTTCTTGATTCCAACTTTAGCCATGGCACAAGGGGAATATATCTTGCTATGAAATCCACCACATTATACATAGCAATTAAAACAACTGGGTACCTGCAATGATCACCACCAGTTCCAAAATAAACTCCTTTAACTTTTTTTCCTATCAGTTCCATCAGCCATCAAAAGGACAAAATGGACAAACAAAAAAATCAAAGGATCTAATATTCTAATTAAAGTTTTTAAGGCCATGGTCACAGGCTATGTATTACGCATATGCTTATTTTGCATTTTTTCCCCTTGGGGTGCGGAATGTTATATCTACATTCTAATCACGTTAAGTGGAAAATGTTTGCTCCAAAACTGTGCAGAAAACAGATTAAAATTATATATCATGTCATGTCAAAAGGCAATTGGATTAAAGACTAAGCATAAATTAAGCACTCACCATGTGCCTAACTGATGTGTTCCAGTATTTTCATACAAAAATCCAGGGAAGATTGACAGTGTTACCACATATATAAAAAATAAATCAACTGCATAATCAAGGTTCTCAACAAATAATTGTTTGTTGCTCAACCGCTCTTCTTTTTTGCTATCATATCCACCCTACAAAAGTTCCAAATCTTTCAGGAGATAATAAAAGATTATTTCCACGTGAGTAAAGTATTATTGTTTTAGAATAATTATATTACTTGATCATTAGTCTTTGTTTGAATGCCAGCAGCAGCAAGGTCAGCTGCAACAGTTTTTGATCCCTCTAACGCTGCTTTTGAACGGTAATATTTCACTATGGGCAATTTGGTGAAGTAGATTGCATACAGGATGATACAAACTAACTCGATGAATGTGGAGATTGCCAAGAATAGTACTGCAAAAATAAGAAACCAACTCCTTTATTTTAAAGAAAACAACTTCTAGTGCACTAAAGATCATCATATTGATTGAGGATCGACATAATCTTTATACATCACAAAATAATATTCTAAAAATCAAATAATCAAGACAAATGTAAGGTACCAATATAAATCAGCATTGTAAAATAAGAATAAGAACATACTTGCTCCCTTGCGAAGTCCATTATTAGATTGCTCGAAAGCTAACTTGGTCAGCATTCTCAGAATAGAAATTAGAGCCCCTGATGCTGCCAAACCAGCAAGGTAGGACTGCATAACATTATGTACTATTTAAGCAAAAAAGATAGCAGAAGACCTCAACCAGCAACTTTGTAAACCCCTGCCTCCAATATATAGGAATTACAACTAAAAAAGGTTATCACTGAAAGATATTGAATAAATTATATGGAAGACAAACCTGGATAAACTCAGGGCACATAAAACACAAATCTCCTACCATGCCACCTTCGACTTGAGCATCTGCTATTCCAAAACAAGCAGCAAGCACACATATACCAATATAAGGTCCAAGTCCACCTTTCCCTGATGTTGCTAGATCCACCTGCCACAACAGATAGTTGAAGCTTATGAGTCAAGGAAAATAGGCCACTGTGGAATTAAGAATTCAGATGCTGCAAATTATGGAATTGGAAATGATGTACTTACAGCAAGAACACAGAAAGTGCTAAAAAAGAAAAGAGTGAATCCAGCCAAATTCCGCATTCTAGTATTGATCTTCGACTCATAGTATGCCAGTATTAACATTGTTCCAATTGCAAATGGTTGATAGACCAGGGTAAGTACTCTTGCAGGATGATATTTCTTCAGAGTAGAAACAAAATGAATTATGCAACCCATATTTCTGGAAGTATCAGTAAATCACAAATAGCAATTTTCTATTTCTCATTCTTTGTAGGACAAGCATTTATTCTTGAGAAAAAAAACTTTGTACAATGATGTCAAGTCCGATCAGAAACTGAAAGTATCATGAATTACTTACGGGGAACAATATGTAATAGTAATCTCCTATTGTCAACATGCTGTTCCAGGAAACAAGGGACCCAATTCCAAGAATGAAACAAATTGCCATCGCTTTGTATTTTCCCTGGTTGCATTGAAAACAAACCAACAAGATAACAAATTCCATTATGCATGTTAGCAATAAGTTCTTCAGTGGAAACTAAGACTGTGCACTTACCTCAGGTTGTCTTGGTGCTTCAGTGTCATCATTGGCATCCATGACCAGTCCTCTTACAAAAAAGAGGAAAAAAAAACGTTGAGGATAATCAATATTTATCAACAATATCTGTTACTCCACAGAAATTTGAGTCCTTGAATAAGAATCTACGTGTTGAGTATATAAGTGAATAAAATTCTGTGAATAAATTAGAGAGATAAAGAACAAATAGATGAACACAAAACTATAGCCGCACCGCAGTTTAAATCTTCAAGCACAAACAACTTTGATTATATGGTTGCCACTATTAATTTCTCTGCACCTGCTATTATGTTAGTTTTGCAGGTGGAATTGAATAGCTGATGCCCATTATGAGAAGTCATGGGCCCACAACAAAATACCAGCTCAAACAATGTGGAAGCATAAGAATAAATGACACAAGCTAGAAGCCAAGTACATGTTATGTTTGGATGTTCAATTGAGAAAGTTTAAGAGTACTTTTACTCTTAAAGCAACAAAATTTTCCATCTTTATAAAAGAGTTGCATAATCCAATATGATCATACTTACGTACATCATTAACCAATGGGACTTTAAAGCAAGTACTAATATTAAGGATTCATGCATTTGGGTTAAAAGACCTAAAGTAGCAAAGCCTTGGGTAAAAATAACACTTATTCAAATATTAGTTTTTAGGTTTTTTAAACAAGGAACCATAAAAAAATGGAAAAAATCCATGAAAGAAATATTAATGATTCATATAAATCACTAAATGATAAATGGCCTGAAAAAACCCAACGAGTAACTATTTTGTATCTTGGAATTGGAATTCTCAAGCACATTTTCAACTTTTATCCAAACATATCCTAATAAGTTCAGGTTATGGCATATGTTGATGCTGGTTAATGCAATAACCAAATTTCACGAAAGGAATAAAAATCTCAGTATTTTCTGAAGCATCACTTGTACCTTTCATGTAGATATATTATCTGCTACAAAGATCAATTGGTTAAGAAAATATATGAATGAACAACACCTTCTTCAGTGATTTTATCCATTTCATATCAATGACTTGCTATAAAAAAAACGAATTAAGGAGAAAAGAGCAAGATTAACTTGGGTGACTCACCGAATATTTGATGCCATAGCAGATCATGGGGATAGATTAGAAAGAATGAATACAAATATGGTGTGAAGATTTAATTATTTGATGCTTCTTTACCATTTGGAATTGTATTTTGATGATGTCGGTGGTGATATATTGCTATTGCACCGTTTCACCGAACAACCTCGTAACATGCTTAAGCTCAGTTCAGATCTTCTTTCTTCGCAAATGACCATGTTTCTTATTTCTTATAAACAACTTGTCCTTAATCCTTGGATTCTGAGTTCTATTAATAAATAATCATATACTTACGACTGGATCAATAATTTAAGCCCCTTTTGATAAAGGTCGTGACAAAAATTGAATCACTTGTGGATTTACTTTTAGCCTTTCAAAAGAAACCACGAGGATAACACAAATACACAATCATCAAGTTGGCTCCTTTATTTAATAATTAACCGTACGTGTCTTAATGTGGACTATTATTTTAGTGAATTAGTCTGAAAAGTATATAATTAAAAATATTTATTCATAATTTATATAAAAATTAAAACTTAAAATTATCAATTTCTCACTCTTTTGACAATCTTGCTTCTTTTTTTTTATATAATAAAAACGGTTAAAAGTAAATGAGACTATATTTATAAGAACTAAAAGCAAATGAACCCATATTTATAAGAAAAAAAATAGATTTTCCACCTAAAAAAATGAAATAAATTCATATCTATAAAGACGAAAAATGAAAGTGTCTTTCATGTGATTGATTAGGCAAATGATTATAAAAAGAAATGACACTATGTTAGATGAAGATTACTAAAGGATTAAAATGTGTAATTGAAATTTCATTAAGGATAAAACATTATAGAGACATAACAAAATACCCCCGAAGATTTGGAGTAAAATATATTTAAGTCAAGACAATTTAATCTTCAATTTGTAGAGATTTTGAATCAAGAGAGAGAGAGAGAGAGAGAGAGAGAGAGAGAAATTGAAAGTACGAGGACCAAAATTGCTTCATTTAAAAAATAGAGAAATTTAATTAGCTTAAGGAATTTTAAAGAATAAAAAGTATACATAATATACACTAGAGGGATAAACAAATATAAAGAAAATGTTAGAAACAACATATTTTCTATCACTTTCTTTTTTACAAACTTCCTTCGATTGGGTGAAATTCTTGTTAGTTTTAGTAAATGCATGGATCTTGTTGTCAAACTAGTATGAACCTATAAAAAAATTAACCAATGAGAAAAAAATGTGTTACAAAAGGAGTGTCATAGAAGGTAATGACCATTTTAGATTTTGATTGGATTTATTTTTAAAGAATTTATATTAAAAGGAAATATAAAATGTTCTTTAAGTCCCTCAAAATTTAGTCAAATTTGATTTTAATTTCTACATTTAAAAATGATAGTTTAATATTCTTATTTTTAAAATGCGGTAGATTTTTTTTCTTACTTTATACTTTATTTTGAGTCGATTGACCAAAAACAACATTCACTACACTTAAGAGATATAAGAATCAAAACTACAAATTTTAAAATGTAAGCACTAAAATTAGTTTTGACTAAATTTTGAAAAACCTAAAATACATTGATTTTAAAATAAACAGTGAAAAGTTATTTTGAAAATTAATTTAGAATAATTATTTTTATACAAAACAATAA
>PYAF01001527.1:1571697-1638643 GCA_007407185.1 Glycine tomentella
GGAAGGTTTAAGTTTCTGAAGGTATCCAAAGGAGAGATGTCCTAAGCATTTGTGCCAAAGCCAAATTTGTGCGTGATTTTTATCTAAAGAAGTGGCATGATAGGCATGTCCAAGCTTTTGAGTTCCATGTGTTGTAGCTTCCAAATAGTATAAATTGTTTTTTTTAACACCATAGCCAAGAATCATCCTGGATGGAATGTCCTGAAATACACAAAGGTTAGGCCAAAACGTCACAGTACAATTTAATTTAGAGGTGAGCTGACTGACCGATAATAGGTTATATTCCAAGGAGGGAACAATTAACACAGATTCAAGGTTAAGTGATTCAGATAAATTAATAGAACCTTTTCCTATAATTTCAGATTTTCATCCATTGGCAGTGGTGATAATTGAATGTGTGTGTGGAGTAATTGAGTGTAGCAATTTTGTATTACAACTCATGTGATTAGAGGCGCCGGTATCAATAATCCATGCATTTTGTTCTATTTTAGCAGATAGAGCAGTAGTTTTACCACTTGCGCAACATTGGCCCTTGGTGGTTTCTCGTGTTGATCATTCACAGTGGTCATAGCTGCTTTGTTCAAGTTTTTTTTCTTGGTCGCTTGGAAAAATCCCACCAATCAGGATATCCAATCACCTCAAAACACCTTAATTTCGTATGTCCTGTTTCACCGCAATGAGTACAAACATAAGTGCTATTCTTACTTGAGTCTTTGCGTGGTCTACTGGTACCGAGTAGTGGTCCCTGGTGTGACTGATTTGTTACAAAGGCAGAATGTTCAGGTACGATGCGGGTGCTCCTCATGGTTTGGTGTTGTTGATGCTCTCTGCGCACATAGGCATATGTGCTCTCTAGATCGAGTTTTGGGTCTTTTTGGAGAATTTCTCCCCTGACTTGATCGAACTCAGCATCCAAACCACTCAAGAAAATGTGCACCCGAAGCCGTGACATCGTTGATTGAGCATTAAGAACTCCAACAACCGTTCCAGCCTGTGTCCCGGTACGGTGATCAATTTCCTGAAATAAATTCATCAATTCATTGTAATAGGTTGACAGAGGCCGATTCATTTGTTTGATATTGAAAGATTTTCGATTCAACTCAAACAATATTGTTTCATCCGATCCATCATAAAAGGTCTTCGAGACGGCCTCCCAGATTTCCCTCGCAGTTCGAAGGTGAATAAACCTCTGCATCAGATTTGGTTTCATGGAATCAATGAGCCATCCTTTCACTCTTTGATTTTCGGATACCCATGTATCATAGGAAGGATCATCGATATTGGGTTCTGTCGTGGTGCCGGTGAGATACCCACCCTTGTTTCGAATGCCAATCCTTAACTCCATCAATTGTGACCAAAGATGAAAGTTAGATTCATCAAGTATGACGGTAACAGGGAGGACCGAGGATTCTTGCTGGATGACGATGTTTGGATTTGCCACAGGTACGGGGTTGATGGTGTGAGGGGTAGTTTCGATGGTGGGGTTTTGGTGTTCCATGGTTGCAACGACGATTTGGGTGATTGGAGGGGGACGATGGTGTTTAGGAAAGGCTGATTTAGCAAGACAGAGAACAAGGACAAGGCTGATTGCGGTTGCGTGTTTTGGGAAAAGGTATTTGGAAACGGCGATGATTTTAGGGTGCTGGGAGGGAGACGTTCTGTTTTCGGATGAAGAAGGTAGATGGAGATGCAGGGGAAACGGATGGTGGAGATGCTTCAGAATTCGATCGTACGGCTCAAATTCGGTCGTGTGTTTTGACAAAACACACAGTATGCAATTTCGAAGGAAAAAAAAAAAGAATTTTAAGAGAACCAAGGCTCTGATACCATATCAGACAATAATACCAGTAGAGAAAATGTATTTTTTATTGATTGTAATTCCCTATTACAATGGTATATTTATACATGACAAATATTACAGAATTAGGAAATAATCCTATTAAATAGAAACTAGAATAAACGTATACATATAATCAGGCCTAATATTAGCAATTTGCCTAATCTGAGGTAATTGGGATAATTGCCAAAAATATAAAAGTTACCGTTATTCAACAGTCTACAATAAAAGTACTTAATTTTAAGGGTGGGCATTGGGCACTTCCGCCACTGACCACAATGACCTGCCACATCAGTGGTGTCAAATTTTAAGGGTAAACAATTATCCTCCTTCTCATGTACTTGACTCCGCTTCTCTCTCTTTCTATATATATATATATATATATATATATATATATAATATGACTATTATATCATCAATTAACGCTATCACTCCATAACAAAACTAAAACCATTAAAGGAAGAAAAGTATAGGTATCAAGAACGTCAAAAAAATTATTTAGCAACTAATTGCAAAAAGTTTAAGTACAAAAAAAGACCTAATCAACTCAATATTTCAATTTGGAAAAGAGTAAAATATTTTTAGTGATAAAAGGTTTGTATTAAGACTTACGACAATGTTGATTTTAGCACACATTTGAGTGAAGATGGTAATGATGTCAATGAAGGTCAAATTTTGAATGGAAGTTGGAAGTTCGTCTGACACAAATATGGAAGGCGATTTTGATGTTAAGATTGAGGCTTGTAGCCTTGCTCCTACTATTGTGGCAACAAGTACCACAATAGTACCATGTATCTCATTTGCGTTTTTTTTTTTTTATATATAATTATTTTGAAATTTATCTCCACAATTGAGAGATATCAATTTAGGATTACTCTGATCAAGAGGCATATTTTCTTCGGTTGAATGTTGTTGGTAGCTAGCTTGTAGAAGATGAATTCTACATTGGTTTAAATTTTGATAGCAAACATGACCTGTAGATGGGCGTGAAACATTATTCAATGAAGATGCATCAGTCATTTTAGTTTCGTTGAATCTAAGCAAACAATTTTGTCAATGAGATTTCCAAATAATTCAGAAGTTTGCCCTTGGAGGATGAGATTAATACTGTCACAGAAGTCAAATAAATGGTCATTTCAAAATAGGGAGGTCAACACTCATATGAAAGCAATCTTATGATCACAACAAATTAGACTTTGAATTTATTTGCTCATGCATATTACAATATATATTAGGTACAATAGGTACAATGCTCAAAGCTAATTTTTTATGTGAATTTTTCGAGTAAAATAATACGCGCGCCTTTTAAATTGTATATGAAATGTAGATTTCAATGTATTTTTTAGGTATATATGGTGAAAGAAGACCTATCTATTTCGTTGATACAATAGCGAATTGATGATCAATTTGCTTTCCAAATCTCGTATAGAAAGGCTTGGAAGGTGTTCATACTTAGTTTTTTTTTTATATTTACATTATATAATAATTATTTAATTTCTTCTTTTATAATGTTTCTTTTGACTTAAAAAAAAAGAATTTAGCTTTTTTTGAATTTTTATATCAAGAATGTTAAGTTAGTAAATTTACATATTTTGCTATATTTTTGTAGAGTTTTGATAATCAAACAAAGGAATGGAAAATGTTTGAAGAATTGTAATAGCGCGCTTAGCTAGTGCGTCATTGCACGTTCAGTGTGAGAAACCAAACTGGAAGTCAGTTGTATCGAGTATGGACACTTAGCGCGTGGGTGAAAGCTTAGCGCGTGATCACTTATCCAGCTGTATTATACAAAAAGGCAAACTGGAAGTCATTTTCAATATTATTGCTTCCTTTATAAGTTTATTGCCTAATCTAGGGTTTGATCACTTATTCCCATGTATGTTATAGGGTTTTAAGCATTGAGAAATACTTTTAGCCTAAGAATTTGGAGGAGCTTCTAAGTAATTCATGTCTAGGGATAGAATGATGTTATTTAGTTTTATTATGCATCTTTAATCTTAAAGCAAATTACTTGATTTAACTCTTAAGTGATTAGAAGTGAAATTATGTGACTTAGACTCTTTCGCATGAAGAATCATGGTTAGAATTGTTTAGTCAATGAAGATAATAGTTGGAATAACTTTAAATGGTGAAAAATCTTTGACATTAAATCAAAAGTAATTTCATTTATTATACATGGATTAAATAGGAATTTCATTTATTTAATCAATGACATTTTTTTCCAGTTAACATTAAGAATAATAAGACATTTATAATATATATATATATATATATATTATTCACAAATATTCATTTGTCCTTTAAATTAATTGTTAATTTTCTCTAAACAAAAAATTTCTAACATTTATATATTAAAATTAATTTTCAATATTTTTATTAATATATCCAAAAAATATTATGTATTTTGTTACATAAAAATGGTTTCATCAAGAAATATAATAAATAAATAGTTAAATACATCGGAAATTTATGGACATAGGACGACCATGTAAACAAGGAGTAATTATATCTGGATGGTAAAACGTGAAAACTCATATTGACTCATAGATGGGAGCTTTCACGCATTGCATAGAATCATCCCGAGATGAAGGCACTCACTAGAACATAAACGAAAGAACAAACTGTACTACATATATATATAATAAGTTATGAAAGCTATACATTACCCCAACATAGCTTGATGCATTTCTTCCGTGTTTGAATTGATGCTGGGTCATTTAAAATCATGAAATTGAAATACCAATTTATGTACCTTTGATAAATATTTTTTAAAATTCTTAAATAATCGAAATTATGTTATAAAAGAAAAATTGTTAAGCAATATGCATTTCAATATATTATGTAACGAGTATTTTAGTTTTCTTTTCTTCTGAAGACTGGTATTTTAGTATGTACATTACATGAGATAAAATGTTTATTCTTATACAATTATTTATTTAATATTTAAAATTTTATAATTAAAATTTATTGTAAATAAATACCTTTGAATATATAAACAATGCATGAGTTTATAACAAATAATTAAAATTATAATATAGTTATTTTTAACTATCGATAAATACTTTTAAAAAATAAAAAAATAAAAGATGGTAGGTTAAAAGGAATAGACGATTGAAAAACTGAATATACAATGGGTTTTTTTTATACTTTTTTATCAGTAAAAAAAAACAATTAAGAGAATGCATGAAGTATATATCTAAATAAAAAAGAAAGTAAGAATATTAAAAAATATATAATTAAGAGAGTGAAAATATGTAAGAATATATATTGTTTCATTCAAGATGAGGGGGCAACTTATTCACGAGGAAATTTCTAGAATTCGATTATTGGAAAAGCACAGCAACATATAGGTCCATTCCTGGGTCAGGTGCATACATGTGAGACTAAAAGATACGCTAAACATCTGTCAAAAAAAAAAAAAGAAAAGGTACGTGCACTAAACAAAAGTACTACTTTACATATCCTAATTATAAAGATGAAATTGTTAAACAATTGACTAATGCGAAGATACTCATACCACGAACTTACCTTAAAACAGCATTGCGACATGGCCACTGAAATGAAGTTAGGAGGTGGCAAGAGTAAATATGAAAGGGTTTTTAATTCTAACATCAGAAGATTAAGTCATTAAAATAAATTTGTGAACTTCAATTGTAAAGTTGTAAAGATGTAAGTGTAAAATTAGTTTTTTATTTTATTTTAAAATTAGTATATTAAATATGTGTGAGTATGGGATGAATTGGATGATCAAATTCTTGTACTCACAGTCTCATAATTTTTAGAGATAAATACCTATATCAAAATCTAAATCAATTTAATGAGTAATTTCTCCTTTCATAATGAGTATATAGATATATAGTATTAAAACATTAGGGAATTCAAAAAAATAAATAAAACATTAGTGAGAAAATTTCACCCTCTGATTAGAGTGACATGATAAACGGTAAACTTCCTCTCCAAAGAGAAAATATTTTTTACAAATCGAACCTCCTTGTAAAATATCTTGTAGACACTCTCAAGTCTTATGAATCTAGCATGCATCATCAGGATTAAACCGCTTTGGGTTATTTTATATACTTATTTAGTCAAGATTTAGTTGTCGTTCCTTTTCTATTTATCTTTATCTTAAATTCATGAAATTTTTATAAGATTTTACACTTAGACAGTACTAAATTAGATCTAACATGTATGTCTAACACAAGTCACATGTAATGAGGTACATGTTGTTGGTGAAGACAATTGAATGTCCCTCAAGACCCCAATAGCCAAAACGTTACAGATAATCCCCAACTCAGACCACGGTCAATTCAAGCGAGACGTATCTGACACATTCTCGTCTTGATCATCATCATGTGAACAACTCTGCATTAATGTCTCGAACACAAATGCCAAATAAGTGTTACATGATGAGCTATGGGAACTGTTTAATATTCTGAAACATTATTAATTTCACTATCACAGTGAGTGGGATAAAAAAAGTATTATCATAATCATAGTGATTCTAACAATAATAGTAAAGAATATCAAATCGAGTCAAAGTTATTATTATTATTGAGGATGTCATAGTAAAAGAGGATTCCTTCTTGTTCTTGTTGGGATTCAGATAGGGAATAACGAGTCAAAGGGAATAAGGAAAAGATTTCATAGCTATCATTGAAGAGAATAAGAGTTTTCTTGCTTTTCCCTTTATTTTTCCAGGCAAAAGGGGTGTGACTCATATCAAAAGCCGAAACTAAAAATGGCTAGGCATTATGACATAATTAATTAGAAGAATGCCATGAAACATTGTTTAGCTGTTAATAAGCTCAATTTGTTCCTCAAATAAACACAAAAAAAGAGGTACCCGTGTTTAGTTGTTTACACTAGAAAGGGTGTGACAACAAGTCCCAATAGGACAAGTTGGTTTTCCAGCTGCTACTAGCTTGTACTTAGCGATGGATTTAACAGCATGTTGCAACGTTTAGCAGCGCTTTTCTCGGTCAAGAGGGTGAATGCATACCACAACTGTCTCTACCATGCTCATATAATTACCAGATCAAGCAGAGGACCACTTACACTTATGGTGATATTATTAGACATGTTTTTCAGTAACCCTTAAATATTCTTACCTTATGCAACTGCATTATAGAATAGCATGCATTCCATTTTAAAAGTAAGGCTAATTAGAGGTTTTAAATTAATTGAAACTCACTAAACAGAAATGTAGATAACTTCTATAGTGAAATATTAAAACATAAAAGATGGCATCCACAACCACAGAAACAAAAGGGAATTACTAGAATATGCAATTTTGCCTAGAATATGTAAGCACCAATGGTAGAATTTAAAATTTTATGAACGTCATGATATCAGTGGGACATGGTGATTCAACCATTTGTGTGTGGGGGGTGAAAGTAACGGTGACACTCCTAATGTTAACCAAAAGATTGTCACTTCCATCTCAGATCAAACGCACATGCTACATTATTATATTCTCTTTCCTAAATTTTCATACCTGTAGAACTTTTCTTATCTTTGCGAGGTGGTAGAAAATGCAACCCTTTAGGCACTTCTCTGTGATTTTCCTGATTTCTATGTCTATAGATGAGAAAGAATGAGGAGCAAAGAGTCCATATTCCATAATATGTATTTTTAAATGCTACTACTGCCAATAAAGAAGGCCAACACAATCACTTTTTCAACAAAGAAAGAGAAGCTTCTCTTTCTTTTTCCACCAACAAAGCTACCATCTTGAGACTTTTTCTCTTTGTCTTTCTCATGCATTGAATTCCTCAATAACAATGCACAGAATGTAGGACACAGACTAGGTTATCAAGAAAGGGAAGATGGAGTTTGATCTTGAAGACCCGCTAGTCAGCTTGGAAGAAGAGCAAACCTTTACTATATCAGAACTCTTTGCCTCCGAATCTGAACACGTGCCCTCACCAAACTGCTTAAGTTCAACACAGTTTCACGTTTTCTGTTGTGAAGCCATATCTCTCATTCTTCAGGTGAAAGTTATGTCTATGTAATAGGTTCAGTTCCCCCTCCTTCATGCCACATTTGCTACATTATGTTATATTGTTATGTTTCTTCAGGCTCAGGTTTCTTGCAAATTGGACCCATTTGTAGCTTATCTAGCTATAAATTACTTGCACCGTTTCATGTCATGCCAAGAAATTCCGGTAAGAAGATATCTAACGATTCCCCTTTAAGCTTATGTTTACTTCATAGTAAAGTAAGGAAACCATGGAACAATTATACCTTAATAGCATTCCATAGTTCCAATTTTTTACCCTTATGCCATTATTCCTGTGAGATTGCAGCAGGGGAAGCCGTGGTTTCTCAGGCTTGTTGTCATATCATGTCTTTCTCTTGCTTCAAAGATGAAGAACACAACTTTATCATTTTTGGATATGCAAGTAAGTCTTCAAATTCACGTAATTGCAATCATTTTAATAAAAAAACAACCTCTAACCATGCCATAGTAACTTGAACATGTGATATTTACAATCAATATAACAGAAAGAAGGTTGTTACTTTAAGGCTCAGAGTATTCAGAGAATGGAGCTTCTTATTCTCGGGGCTCTGAAATGGCGTATGAGGTCAATTACGCCTTTTTCTTTCCTTCATTTCTTTATTTCTTTAGCTGAAATTAAAGACCAATCACTAAAGCAAACACTTAAAAATAGAGCTTCAGAGATAATCTTCAATGCTCAAAATGGTAAGTGCTTGTTTCTATTCATGCATGTAACTTGATTTTATCTTCAATTTCAACCAGCACAAACTCTGAATTGCATCGCTTTTATGGCTGCAGACATTAAGCTTTTAGAGTATAAACCTTCAACTATTGCTGCAACTGGCCTTATCTTTGCATCTCATGAACTATTCCCACAGCAATATTCTACTCTGAGAGCTTCAATTACAGCCTGTGAGTACCTAGATGAGGTAAGTTTACACTTTACATTCAATCATTACCCTTTAAAGCAAACGTTTTGATTATTTGTTGCTATATATAGCGTCAAGATATTGATGGTGGTTGTTTTAGGAGACATTGTCCAAGTGCTTCGATTTGATGCAAGACATGATGAGAATGGAAGCAAAGATACTAGCTTTCTAAGCACAGAAACTCTAGTGAGTGTGTTGGAGAGAAACACTAAACGGCAAAGAATTTAATGGTCTATTTTGCAGCAGAAAATTCCAATTTTCTCAAACTCAAGAAGAAGAAAGCTGAGGGAAAAGGAAAACAATCATGTTTCAGTCCAAAACAAGAGAGGACGCAAGTGAGAGTTGAGATTCGCTCGTGAGTGTTGTTCACCAAAAAGAAATTACTGTAATCTATTGCATAGAATGAAATTCATAAATTATGAAATCAATTGGAAGTTGTAAGGTGACATGCACCAAATCAATGAAATAAAACGCCTGATAGATGAAACCCAATTCTGGTTGGAGAACAGTAACAAAAGTACTTTAGAAACTGCATATAATTCAAATCTGATTGAACGTTTATTAAGGTTGGGACACAATTATATCACAGCCAGACATATTGATATCTTATTAATGGCCACAAAAGGAAATGGTTAAAATTTTAATCCCAAGGCAAGTAAATGATATTCAATCTTCGCTTGAAAAGATCCACCTTAGGTCTATCCTTGAAAGACACAACCAACTCCACCATCAGATTCAGGTGGCTCGTTATCAGAGCCATTGCCATTCACAGAACCTCAGTCATCATTCTTTAGCTTTGCCTTTTATTTATAATCATTTTGGTTCGAAGTTGTCCCCCCAAAAGAAATGACAAATCTTCATTAAAAACTTTAAACACACAAAGGAAATATTCTTATCACAACATGATTTATTGCATACTAATGGTCAACCAGAATTTGAACATGGATAACTTGATTACATGTTAAGAGACAGGAGCCATTACCACTTATGTCAATCGTGATTGGTTCTTTAGTTTTGCATTTAAGACACTTTTATGTTTTAAGAAAAATTGAAATGCATGTAATTAAAATTGAAAATAAAAATGATGGTTATAATGTGAATAAAAAAAAGGGGACTTGTGATATGATATTAAGATATATTAAATTATACATCTTAACTGGATAACAAAAATATGTACAAATACACGTGTATTATTGACCTAAAATACACTTAGTAAGTTAAAAATAAGACACGTTAATAAATGAATGGCTGTTAAAAGAAATCAAATTTTAACGCTCTTACCCAAAAAAAATGTAAGCAATACTAAATTGGAAGAAATAACAAATACACATAATTATTATCTATTGTATGAGTTTAATAATTATGTATCCATGATGTAAAATAGTTTTTCACCATCATTCAATTACAAATCATCATTTATACAACTTTTAAAATAATTTTAGCATAGATGATAAGTTTTGTAATTAAAGTCAATATCTAACCCATTTTCTCTTAGTATAACATAAACCCAGCAGCCAAGCATACGAAATTACCGATATTGTATTATGCTTGTTTATTTTTTTTTTTAATTTTGTTGACTGTATCGTATTATGCTTTGACTAAACATAGTTAAGAATATAATTTGAATCCTGATCCGCTTAGCTTTTATTAAGAGATAAATATTAATCAACATTTTTATTCTCTTTCGTGAGCCTTCGCGGGATGCTCATAAGGTAACGGTCCTCATTAAGCCTCGAAATACCTAACTTTGATGCGATAAAACACATAATGGTCATTATAATACACAATTACGATGGCATTCTTCCAACAATATATAATCAAACTATACTACAGGGGTTTGGTAAAAATAAGACCCCACAGTTGAGAATGACATAACATGCATGCACATTTGCAAGCTAACATCTCCCCCCCCCCGGGAATGGTTTTAAAATCAACATAATTAAGCATTCCTAATTTCCTAGAGGGAATCATCATACAACAAGTTGTGTCCAGGTAACTATGCTATCACTTGGTCCTTAGTATTAACCTGTGTTGCAGCTGCCATTACATTCATCTCTTGGCCGAGAAATTCGATGAGAACTTGGAATGAAACATGCACTGCAGACACTAGGGATAGAATTCAGATCATGAAGAACCATTGTTTCAAAGCTTCCCCACTACCTTGACTCAAGATCCATTGCTAATATCTATGCTCTTTTCCATGCAATTTTCATCAGTAGGCTTGATGGACACAACAGCAGGAGGACGTAACTCACAGAGAGCTTTACTTTCATCTCTAAATCCACCTATACATATTGTGTCACCCCGACCGTGCCATGTTCCGTTTTGAACATTGTTCATCTCAAGTGTTCTTGACTCCTGCAATATATATCACAAAGATACAAATATCCAACACAATAAATAACTCCAATTATATATGTCTCCATTTTGGTTATGGATGAAAGATATTCAATTATCAACAGCTTTATTTCAGATTATAGTTAACTCAATCAACATAACCGAAGTTACAATTTACAAAAGAGAGATTTTGAAATGACCTGACATAATGTACAACAAGGACAGACAAAATGGTACACGAAATCGTCCAACGAACTATCACTACCCTGGAAAATCAACAATCAATAGCGTGTAAGACATACGAACACAGCCAAAATTTGTCAAAGTTAGTCAACAAATATTAAACAGACAAATAAAAGCACATGACATGACTAATAAAAATAAAGTCAACATGCATTACAGTCCACAGATTAGAAAGTCAGTTGATCAACGTATCAAATTTAAACATTCATGTTCCAACATGTGCGCATGCAGGCAAAATACAAAATAAAATTTGCCACAGTAGTCCAAATGAAATATACGATAAAAGGATAAAGAAGACAACATAACAGTTTTGTCATCTGATCTCACATTAGAAAGGTCATCACAGAATCAAACTAAAGTAAATACACTGCAAGCCAGTAAGATAAATAAATGATTCATCCAGTTTAAAATGTCTTCAAATCATATCTAGCCTTTTAACATCATAAACTGACATGTAAGCAACTTATATGCAATGTGATAAAAAATCTACATAATTTCAGTAGATGTGCAGGAACCTGCTGAACCTGGTATTCTCACAAGTGAGTACAATAACAATGTTATACCACTAGTTTTGTTATCCTTAAACAGAAAAATTAAAACTATACATTCCATTCTCCAGTCCATCTATGTGAATAGCCATATTTACACCAGAGTCAGTATTAATGCTCCACTAGTAATAATATTGTTACAAATATTTTGGGAATATGTATAATGAAACAATATCCTCAATAGTTTTTATAAACAAAGAAAACAAGACATAAAAAACCTCCTATAAGTGAGATTGTCTCTAAAGCAAACAAGGATAATCCACCCTTGAATTTTAGAGTGTTATGATCAAGATCAGCTTAAATTCTTTAAACTAAATAAGGGTGGATACATCCTTACTGTAAAGGAGTCTTGTCCAAACAAGACAAAATGTAAATAATTCTGTCACCCCAATCGCTGAATAATTAAATGGTAACAAACAATTGCAGTACAGGAAGAAAAAGTCACCTTGATGTTGAATTTCTTTCGCATACGAGTTCGGTAGAATCCTAAATATGCTCCAACAGCAATGATGAATGCAACTGCTAGGTATAGGAAGTAGTGAGTCCTCGTGATAGTATAGGCAATGGAAGTAACAAAGGCACCAATAGCAAGGAGAAAATAAACTATAGCCTGCAATAAAACATGGAAATTTCAAACTTTAGAGAGCTATATTCTAAAAGAAAATTGATACAGAAATTGCCAATCTAAAAGTGTTTTCCCTTTTGTTGGAGTTATGATTTGAACAGTTTAAACAACAAATGCTCGTTGAATTTCCAAAAACTTCAATTATACCTGAATGTAGCAAGAACCAAAACCAGCTAGCTTCATGTTCTTCCCAAATCGGTAACAAGGACAACTGCAACACCAAATGAGCTACTATTAACAAACATGATATATTACAACAAATCCTTGTAAATAACTACAAACCCTCAGCACATTATCCATGTCTGTGTCATTTTGCATTTAGTCTTTCAATGGCCAGAAAGGCATTCACATAAATACATGTGTAAATGAGCAAGCAAAGTGCCCAAAGATATAATTGAGCAAACAAACTAAACTGATTTAACTTAATCTGTCAAAACTCGACCAAATACATCGGTACCCCAAAAAAAAATCAATGCCCCCCACCCCCCGGAATGCCCCAATATTGAGAAAATAACAATATACCAGTCCCATGATTGACATTCCTAATGACCAAAATGGGCATCTCACAGAACTAAAATTATAACATTATCATGGTTTCTCTAGCCGGAAATGAAGGATGAATAATTCCAATAACCTACTTCATTTGTTTCATAATTAGCCTTTAGCTTTAGACAACAACAACTAACGCTATCTATCATCGTCCAAAACAAATTTAGCTTTCAAAATACATAACTTCACATCTTACAAAATCTCAAAACACAACTTTACTTTTCGAATAAAAAAAAGCACATAAACATCATTAAACCTTACCATGCAGATTCAAAAGCGATACGGCGATCATCAAAGCAATCGAGAAGTTCACCCTCCCACATCCTCAAAACCCCACCTTGTTGCTCCTCATCACCATCCCCACCCCCAAGCTTCCCCCAACTCCCATGCGAACTTTGCAGCGCCACAGAGGAACAAAGCATGTCAAAATCCAAAACCGCCATACCCTCCAAAAGCCTCTCCTTCTCTCCCTCCGCATCCTCTTCCACCCTCTCTTGCTTCTCCAAATCCCCCATTTCCCCAAAACAAAGCTTGCCCCAATTCTCTTCTCTTTTTCCCCCAAAGATCCCTGCTTTTTAATGAAACCACCCTTTTCCAAGACACCCTTTGCGATTTCGCTTTATGGGGTTTCAGCAAAAAGAAGAAAGAATATATTTTTTTCCCTCTAAACAAAAAACAGGGACAATGAGAATTGAGATTCTTCTGTTGTGTTGGGGTGGCTTTGTGCGTAGGTTATGTAACGAAAGGAAAGCAAGTGGGACGATGATGTTTGGTTTCGGCGATAATATAATAATACCAACGGTGTGATCCTTCGGTTGGCGGGTAATAATGGCGTGTGGGACCGATAACCCTAAAAAAGTGTCTCAATTTGGATGGTACTGCATTTACCACATCCACACGGGAGTATAGCTAAGGAGATTTTATTTTCCCATGCTAATTAGGATTACGTAAAGGTCTACTAATTTTGATTTGGGCTCTTTTCAATTCGGGTAATTTTGCTAATAATAAACGTGAACAAATTCTCGATCGGGATAGGATAAATAAATCTTTAAAGATGTCAAACCTTCAACTCGCTTTCGCTAAAGAGATGAGAAGAGTCAAAAGTTGAAATTGGAGAAAAAGGACAAGGTCTTTTGCGAGTTGGATTATAATAAAAATAATACAACTCAATGGATTAAAATTAAATGGGCTGGATGTGAAGCCAATTTTACTGTCAAAGTAACAAGTTGCATTTTCTAAAATATGATTTTTATAGGTTTTGACTGATAATTGGAATATAGTAATGACAATAGAGACCATTAGAATGAAAAAATAAGATAGTTTTATTTTAAAAGTTGAAATGTTGTTAGGACTAAAAGTTAATCAGGAAGCTATACTAATATTATAATGTAACGTAAGTCACCGTGTTTAATTTGTATGGATAAAAAAAAGATTGAAATGTAAGTTATGTAACTATAATAATTGTACTAGTATATTACAGAATTTGAAATGTTAAATAGGACTGTTTGTTTTGACCAAATTTAAATAACGTTACCTAGATTTGAAATAATTAATATCCCCAATTAACTGTTTATACAAACCCTTAAAAAACTGTTTGTACAAATTGAAATTACGAATTATGAATAAAAAAGTTGTAATTATTTGAATTGCCGTGATTTGTGACTGTTGACAAAGTAAACTAGTTAAAGGAACAAAATAGAGGATGGAGGGGGGGGGGGATTTCTTAACAAACAAAGGATATTTTTGCCTGTTTACAAATAACTGAAGCTTCCACAATATTTTTCCAATTTTAAAAATAAAAATAGAAATAAATAAAACAACAAATGAGCAAGTTTCTTAGTTTGAGTTAAAATTTAAAAGGTTGGAAACTTACCTTCCATATCAATGTCATCTTTATATAAAGATAGAGGTAGGGACAAAATATAAAAAAAAAAAGGGCGAATATAACTAGTAGTTAAGATAAGATCCGGATTAAATTATTTATTTAGTCTTTTAATTTATTTTTTAATTTAATTTTATATTTAAATCTAAATTGTAAGAAATTATATTTTGTGATGATTTAAAATTGTTAATAACAATTTAAATCGTTATATATATTTTTTAAAAAAATCAATATTAAAAATTAGATGATTAAATTGGATTTTTTATAAAAAATAAAAAATTAAATTAAACTTAAATAATAAATTAGAAGAAAAAAAAACACTATTTTAACATGATGAATTATAGATATGGATAAAGAACAGCGTGTCGTCATGTGTCATTGCCCCCTGAACACAAACTATCTTTAGCTATATTTTGTGCCTTAGAAATTGAATTTTTTTTTATAAAAAGGGGCCTTAGAAATTGAATGTTTTCCAAAAAAAGAAATAGTACGCGTGTAAAAAATTTAAAATGATTTATCCATGTAAAAAAATGGCCAAAAGAATATGCATATAAAAAAGTGGGATAAACTATATTTTAATCGCTCTAATATTTTAAAATGTTAATTTTAATTCATGTAAAAATATTATGTTTTAATTCTTATACAGACAAACATTTTAATCTTTAACCAGAGACTAAAATCACTATCAATAAAATGTAAAGATTAAAAATTTATATTTTTTTTTAAAGAATTAAAATTAACATTTCAACCCTAAAAATAATTAATTGTTAGATCTACTATCCCTGTTAGATGCTCGGGCTGAGACAAATTTGTCTGGACTATTGCGAGTCCTGGTCACACCAAAATGGCAATTATATGCAGTAATCAAAATCAGTATTACTATTCAAATTTCAAAAATGAAAAAATCCCAACAAAGTTGGCAAACAACTATCAATCAAAATTTTATAGCTATCTATCAATAATTTCAAATTAACAAACCCCACAAACATGGTAGATGATTTATCGCCCACCAACCTACAGTGTTGACAGCCAGCATCCTTTCACAATAATAAATAAGAATACAGCAGAGAATGCATCCATTTACATTTAACATTGCCAATCGCTAGTCATTAATGGATCAAGCTGATTTTTCACGTTATAAAGCTTTATCTCGGATAAACAAAAAATAAAAAAAGTAAAAATAAAATAAAACGAAGTAGAACATCATAAGATAATAAGACAGATAATGATGTGTACCACGGTAACAAGGTAACTTCATCAAGAGAAGTTAAAGCATAATTTTCTTCTCCAGAATGGACTATATCATACACCCAACAACCTAAATCAATAAAGCGTCAAGTTTTCATTGCAGGTCTAACCAGCCCTAAACCACTGCCGCTTCCCAAATGCTTGAAGTCTGTGGCTTCAAGATGATCCCCATGAGCAGCAAAACCTGTCCCTCCCTTCTTCAAATTCACCAAATTTTTCTCTTTACACGCCTTGTTGCAAACAAGACAAACTTTATCAACAGCCATAAATCTGTCAGCACATTTCTTGCAAAATACATGCCCACATGTACTAAGGGCCACAAGCGACATTGTGTTGGTGAGAGTAACTTTGCAGCTAGGGCAAATGTAGGTCTTGTCAAGAGCCTTGGATTTTTTCTGATCACTAGTATCCTCAGTAAACTGCACAGGGAAAAGTGTCTTTAACTTCAGCTTCTCGTTGCCTTCCGGACAGATAGTACTGTTAGATGGTGCATCTACTTTAATTGAAGCTTCTGGTGTAGCAGAAGGCAACCAAAATGCCTTCATTGTCCGAAGGGCTTCCTCCTCATAGGAAGTGACCTTCACACTGTTTGCCCCATGGAAACCATTCTTATCATGACTATAATTTCTGTCGCTGTATTGTGGTACAGCACCGTGATTTTGTTGATCAAATGCATCAAGCTCTTTAGCCTTTTGCAACTTCAACTTCTCTTCTTCCTCCTCTTGTTCTTGCTTCTGCTGAGCAGCATGGGCTGCAAGCTTCCTGTTTTATTATAAATATCAATAATTGTCACAACCACATTGTTAAGGTTCACAACATAACAGTCATTGTATCCTATCCACACCAAGGAAAAACATATTATAAACAAAGACAATTTAGATTTAAAGTTCTGAGCAATCAGTGGAAGTTATTCCACATAAGAACTCAGACCAGCAATCATGGAGAACAGCAAATTCTTCGTGATACGACTGGTAAAATCATTTTATTTATTATAAGAAAAATTACAAATGTTCAGCAATGGTTGATAGAATACATAGTGTTACAAGATAACCTCATGCAATATCCAAAACAGAATAGGGAGAAAGAATATTAAGAAAAAATAGTGGAAGCATTATAACATATATAAAGATTGATGAGTGATGACAAAGGAAAATCAAATTAAACAAGCCAATGAAAAAGCTCAAGGAGAATTGGTGATGATGGTCAACTGGAACCAAATCAAAGGAAATAAATGAATAAACTAAAAAAACGAGTACATGTAATAAAGTATTGAACTTTAGTGGCTCCCAGAAATAGGCAATCATGATATGACATTTATCAAATAGACTATACCCAAGGTAAATGATATGGTTATGACTTATGAGAGAAAGTAACACTTTTCTTGTTAGTTGATTTACTCAACTATTGAAAAACCACCTCAATCGTCATTTGATTAACAAAGTAAACAAACACAAGCAGAAAAAACAACCTAAAATTGTGGGTTTCATCCTTTTTTTTAGCAAGAGAGTTGCAGTTAAACTATACACTAAAAGGGATGTCCTGCTCAAAATAACCCAATTAAATCAATATCAAGAGCCAGCAAGTTAAAGAATCAAATCCTATGGAACAAGTAAACTTATTAAACAAAAAGATAAAAATTTACTAAAGATTTTCATTAACCTATTTCCAAATTTTGTTCGAGTAAGGGTGGCCTGCTCAAAAATTTAAAAATAATAGCTCTTTAAATAATTAAATGTTTCTTCGCATTTCAATCTTATCAGTTCCTATTATTCATAATTAATCATCATATAGCATACAAACATGTATATATATCCATTTTATATCCCAATAAGCACATTACACAGTATGACATTTTGCTTAAAAGGTGGAGCTATTGTCACCATCACACATCAGGAAACCATTCCATAATCTAATTACAAAGTCACATAAAGGATATTCTTATTTGACAATATTTTGTTAGGCTTTCTACCAATTCAAGTCTCAACTCTCAAATTTCAAAGAGGATGTCAGAATGGAATAAAATCTTCAATCAGCAGTTTGCATAAAGAATTGTCGAGACAGAGACATGAAACAAGCAAAATTCATGAGCAGAATATCACCCTTCTAGGTCTGCTATACCATTACCCAGTTGCAACATATAAAATTCAGCTCAAGTTCACAAAACAAAGCACAGAAAATGCAGAAAGAATGCCTTAAACTACACAGCTCAACTATCCAAATTCCAAAGGCATTAAAATACTGAAGCAGATTGATTACGCGAAAGAACAAAAACTAGCCTTGAAGAAAAACCCCATCTATAAATTCTAGCAAAACTGCGCAGATTCTTTGTTCACAAAAAGCGTCAAATCCAAAAGTCCATACTTCCGCAGAGCTTGATATATCTCAAACTTTTCATAATAATTCCAATTAAAAGGCACGGCAAAACCCATTCCTCCCATCCTTACTCCAACAAAGATAATTACAGAACGACCAATACGATTCAATTAATAATTACGTATTCCCAATCAGTACACCAGCAATCAGCACGAATTTCAATCACGCATGTACTTAGACTTCAATCATACGCTTTGCAATTTCAGCCACAGAATTTCAAACTCAATTACCAGATGACGAAAAAAAAATGAGGGAAAGAGAACGTTGTTTTTGTTGTTAAAATGAATTTCATACCTTTGAATGTCTTTCTTCTGAGACAAGAGGCACTGAAGAATGCACTCTTTGCAAAAGAGATGGCCTTTCTGGCAGCTCATAGGATCGATTAGGGATTTGAGGCAGAGAGAGCAAGCATCGAAGGGCTTAATGGAGTCCTTGCCCAACCTCTCCTTCTGGGTCCCATACCCTAGTTTTCGCTTCTCATCGTACGTGAAGAACGCGAGATCGTTGTTGTTCTTCGAGTGCCTCTGAGGCATCTTTTTCCCACAATCACAAATTCACAATTCACACCTTCCACACCAGATCGATCGATCGATAGATAATTAGGGTTTCAGATCTTCAACTTCCAATTCATTACTTCCAAGAAACAACTAAAAATATATGGGCTAGACTTCTCGGTTTTAATGGGCTTATGTTAGTATGATTTTCTGAATTTTAAAAGCCTTTTTAATCCTCCATATTGTTTTTTCTTTACAACGTTAGATATATCATCAAGTCAAGTTATAATCAAATTAAGCTAAAACCTTTTCAAACTCAACCCATATATACATGGATTTAAATCACCGGTCCTACTTTAATGTCGCATTTTGTATCCCACCAATCAAATTTTGACACATCATTTAAAAAGACACGTGTATTTTATATTAATTCTCAAATTGCCTTTAAAGAATCCCTAACCACATTGTCTAACACACATAACAACACCATAAAAAAAATCCTTTGAAATAAACAAGAGCGTTGCACATAGAAAACAATCCAATTAAAATAAATCTGCAGTGAAAAAACAATCGATTGTTTTTTTCTAATCAACAGAAACAATCGATTGTGATAATGAAGCATAGCCTCTTTTGATTCATAGATGATAGGTCTAACTAAGATCATGATAAAACAACTCCAATGACTTAGCAAAAGCCACTTATTTGATTGCATTAATATTAAATATTCAAGCAATAAGACAAAGGAGTCAAGCATGACCCAACAATATAACTCAGTCTGTTACAGTGCTAGAAAATACCATCAGAGATATGATTTCAATCCCAAGCAAGATATACAAGTGCAAATTGTTTTTTATCATGTTGTTACTTTAATGTGCAGCAGATTTTTCTTCGTCTTAATATAGAAGCGGTATATACAGTGGTGGAGAACACCATCAGAGAATCTGATTTCAACCCCAAGCCACAAGAAGAAACTGTTGTCAATTGTGTATGATCGTGCGTTACTCTCTCTCTGATAGGAAGGGTTAATGGGTTAGGTATTCTGTGAGAGATATATTATGAATTGAAGACAAAATACAAATGGTATCATTAATGACGACAACATTCTATTCGTGAGGTAAGAATTGAAACTTAAAAGTGGGACTAGTGATTTAAATCCATAAAATATCACATATGCTACAATAGTTGGTCTATTGTTCAACGTATTTTAAAATGCCCTAATCCAAAGGTAAATGATGCAACATAAAATGATTTTTAACTTTAAAAAATACTCAAATTTTCGTTATAAAATTGATAAACTAGAAGCAAATTAGATAAGAAGGGAATTGAATTGTATTTTTTTAAAACAATTTTTTTTCTAAAGACGAAACCATGTTTTATGAGATAAATCTAAAATTACTTAGAAATATTTTGATTAAACCTTTATCAAACCATGAAAAAAATAGTTCTTTAAAACACAAAAACATATATAAGATTTAGAACAAATTCAAACCCTTTATTAGTTCAAGCAACAAGAAAACACACCAAATTTATATTAGTTTTTCTCAAATCTGATATTACATCCAATTTTTAATAACCACCAAATTTTCATTAATTTATCAAAGTTACAAGTGTTGTTCACTGTCACTTCTTGCAAGCTTTATCCAAATCTTGACTTAAACCCTGTAGTCTTTGTCTTTTCAAGTCATTACTAGCTCTAAACAAATCAACAAGATTTGTTAGAGGATTGCACACTAACTAAATATATGATCATCTTACAAGCTATACAAGATATTTTGAAAGTTTTGTATCTTTACAATAATTTATAGAAAACTTTACAAGAAAGAATAATTTGCATAGATTGTTTGTATGTTGTTCTTCAAACCTTCTTCTGTATAAATTCTTCTTCTCCAATTATCGTTGTCTCACAATAGTTGGATTTTTCACTTTGTTTGAAATCTTGAGTCCGTTTGAGAATGCTTGCATTAAACACACATCTCTTCTTCATGCAAAACCCATGTTGATAGGCTAGCTTGTTTTGGACTTCAGTAGGAAAATCAATTTTTTTTATCATAGCAAATATGCAACAACAAAATGTGTCTTTTGATGAGGATTAGCATGATTGTGGACTTCATTTATTCTTAATAAGAATTTGACAAATCCTAAAAGAATGTTTTCTCCATGAAAAAGAATCTCAAACATAGAGTATTAAATGAAAGTTTTAAATGCACTATTTAAATATTATATCAAATTGTCTTATAAATGCATTTTCTAAAACTTCATATGCACATACAGACTATGATGTAATATCATATCAGACACAATTTTTATTATTTGTGTTTAATCAAAATAATTATGAATCTTGATTCGTCTTTAAGACATAAATGATTTTTGATTTAACATATACATAAAAATTTGTTATTCTTGAATAATTTGATTGACACAACTAATTGAAACTTTTAACATTCTTGTGTTTAATATAAAGTATAAATAACCGATTATTTGTGTTTAATATAAAGTATAAATAACCGATTATTTCCTATTAATTATGATAAAATCTATGTATTATGTGTGCCATGAATCGAAATGGGGTGTAAGTTTTTATATAAAAATAAATTTTTTTATAAAAAAGTATTTTTATCAATTAAATTATTAAATTATATGATATTATTCCAACAATTTTGCATATCAAATTTTAAATATTTATAAATATATTATCTAATACTACTAGAAAATTGATTATATTTTAAGTAGTCCTATGTTATGTGTAAAATAAAATTGTGTAACAAAATATTATTACTTTTAATTTATAAAAAAGACTTAATTTAACTCATAAAAGTAAAACTCTACTAAGAAGAATATAAAAAAATCAAAGAAAAAAAAATGCTATTCATACTTCATACGTCTTTCTCGCCACGCACAACAAAATTATCATTTAGTGTATCCTGTGATTACCTTTGAAAGTTTGTCACTTTCATGAATCATGCCAACGGTTGAAATCCTCTCAAGGATTGCCAAGGTGATAATCAGACAAGCATACTAATGACAATTTTTTTTAATTGTTTTGAATTTTTGTGTAAACAAGAGAATTATTTTAGAGAGATCTTTTTTCTTGGTTAAATTATAATTTTAGTTTCCTTAGTTTTTCAAATTCATAATTTTGATCTCCTAAATTTAATGATAATAGTTAATTTCCTAGTTTTTATAAATTGATGATTTTGATATGATAGTTATTAACAACTAATTCTAATTAATTGAGTCATTAAATTAATTATAAATTAATCAAAACCATTAATTATCAAAAAAGTTATTAATCCTAATTTTTACAATATTGTGTTTCTCCTTTTCTTTCCGAACACTTTTTTCACCTTTACTATAGCAAGCAACTTCACTTACATTAACATCATATCAGAGTAATATTTTTTATTAAAGTTTTTAATAATTAATCATTTTTATTTAATTTCTAATTAATTTAATATCTTTAATAATCACAAATATTATTATTTTTTGTGAATATAATTATTAGTTAATAATCTATCATGAAATTAAAATTGTAAATTTATAAGATTAAGGGAAACAAATATTACAATTAAAAATTAAGAAAACCAAATTTATGAATTTAAAAAATTAAGAAAACCAAAATTATGAATATAAAAAATTTAAAAGAGCAAAATTACAATTTATTCTATTTTCTTTTGTTTTTACTTTCGTTAATCTGAGACTGCCTAGGATTTGATATAATTTGCATAAGCTTTCTCGGACTAACTTTTTTCTAAATAGGAGATTTTTAACTTATATATAAGCTAATTTTAATTTATTTTATTTTCTTAATTTTTGTCCTATATTTGTAGAAAAAATTATTCAAATTAATATCCTCGTGTTTCTTTCGTTACTTAAAGAAAGCACTTGACCTTAATAAGACCATCTTTGTTCAGAAAAGACATTTGACATTTGCGGGATACCAAAAGGGAGAGTAGTGGCTATAATTTCAAGATAAAGGATATATATATATCCATGATGCAGAATATTTTCCTCTAGTGGTTCATAATCATACATAAATACACATGGTACAATCAGAGACAAATCAGAAAAACCAACGGCTTTGGAGCAGAAAGAATCCAAGGAATAAACACAGATAACTCATAAAGTATATCTCTCTCGTGTCCGTGGTGGTAAATTTTGCCAACTAATTAAAAAGCTTACACTGACAGCCATACATTGATTCCCTCTTCTTGTAACGCAACGATTTCATTTTCACACACGGTCATTGCATATATAATTCCTAACCCCCATCCCATTCCCCTTTTATATTGATTCCTTCAAATCTCGTTTGCAAACTTGACATTAGTTTAATTTAACATTCTTTGGGATTGTACTATCCCATGTTCAACTTGGCACTTAAATTCTAAATTATGTTTATGGAAGGCACGTGAAGGTGTCGGATTGGCTTGGTCCCACTTCCTTATTCTCAGTTACAAAACTTAATAAGCCCATATATTTTATACCGGTGAATCACATTAGAGATGGTCGTTGTTTCCTTTATTTATTTTTAACCTAAGACATGGCCTGCTTCTATATTCGTACAAATCTATGTGAGGATCGATTTTGTTTAATGCCAGGGGATCATCGTATATACTAATTTATAAACATAAGAATGATTCTAATCTAGGCAATATCCTAGATCAGACAATTCTTCAGTCAGGGAAAATCACTGGTTATAAATCAATTTTCCTCACATTTCGTGCTGGAAGGAGAGTCATGTTATCACATCAAACAGAAGTTGAATGCATGAAATGAAACTGCTATAATTAATTAACGGATTCTATTAATCAATGCAAGTGGGCAAAATCTTTGATTAGAACAGCAAGTTGAATGCTCTATGATTGTGACCCTTCATTATTTCCAAAACAAGGAAATCAAAATCAATAGTAGGTAGTGTGTTGGCACTTGGAAAACACTAGCATGTTGTGAGAGGACTCAAATCTCGCAAATCAAGCAATCAGATAAAACAAACGGAGAAGGAATGAAAGATTAACTCAAAGGTTCATAAGCAACTAGAGACTCTGGCATTCTTACCTTCTGTATTCAACTATGTTGCATATTCTGATATTTGCCAACATTAACAAACATATCGATGGCAGCATTTGCTAGAAGAGAAAGTGGATTCATAATTATTACATCACAAAAACTAGCCACTGACTTTGTTACCTGTGAAAACTTAAGGAAAGATAAGGAAAAAAAAAACTTGCAGTTGAAGGTGTATCATAGTAACTTTATGAACAGACGTGACAAGTAAAAAATCCTCAAGATTAGAAAGGGAAAAAAAAGAACAGAGGAAGAAGAACCCAGGACAATAGAACTTAGATATTATTTCCTATGTGTTGTTTACACTGTTGTTTGGTCAGAATTGAAGTTTTATCTCAATAATCAATCTGTATAATTCTTTAAGGCAAACGTTTATTACATAAATTCTCGAAATAAACTCTAATTCTGATTAGAAAACAGCACGAAGAACACCTAAAAAACTGTATCGAAGTTTTATCCATCACGATATTGGAAGCATTAATCGGAGCCACCTTCTTCAACATTAGAGAACCTGGTAGAACTAGTTGTAACACTATTTGAAGAAGAGGAAGCTGGGGGTGGTGGTGTAGATGTCCATGGAACCACTTGATTTTCTTCATCATCTTCAGCCACACCACCATCATCGCTTTCTACATGATCCTCTCCCGTATCATCATGATCATCGTCATCATGATTCTGTTGGCTGCAGGTCTCAGTACTATTGTTGTTGACACAAGTGTTGCAAACTGACATGGTGGGTACAAACTTGGGTCCTGTGCCGTGCCACGCCGTTAGTGATTGACAAACATGGCAGAGAAGAATCCTGGGATGTTTGGTGACGAGGAAGTTTGCACTGTGAACCTTAGCATCGCATTTCCAACAGAGGCTGGCTTGATCTGATTCGCAGAACAACTTGGCGGGACTGTTACAGAGCTCACACTTCCTCATCTCAACCTTAAATTATTTTGTTTTCTCTCTGTTCTTGTTAAGGCCACACCACAGGCTAGATACCATATATTAAATTGTGAACAAAAAAAATATTTAGGCAAGTTGCAAGTTATTGAAATTCTCTCTTGCTTTGTCTTTCATCGCAGATTTTGCTTTCTCGCTCTTAGGTGGAAAATTTTGCAGAGAGAGGGAGAGAGAAATAAGAAGGGGGGAAAAAAACTGTGTGGTCACTGTAGTGTAAACGCTGAAATTTGCCATTTTAAAATATAAAGTATTTCTCCCAGAATGATCGGAAATTAAAGAATCTTGAATGATGACAACTAATAAGCTTATATGCATCATTACTCCTAAAGACTAATTTAATTGAGGGAGTTCATATTTAAAGACTAATATAATCACGTTGTATATTTTAAGAATTAAGTGAATTGTTTACTAGAGAAAAAAGGAAGAAAACTATAGTTGTTTATGACTTGGAGTCGAACAAGTTGGTCTCACAGTTAGTTTTCAACACATTAATGATTTCGTTTCCAGTTTTAGTCATATGTTAGCATCCGCGTTTGAACTTGATGTAGTCAATTGAAATTTTTAGGTGGATTTGGTCAAGGAAAATACGATGAAGTCATTAAGACAAATTTCAACCATGTATTTACGGAAAGTGGTTCTCTGATATTAAAACGACTGTAAAGCCAAACTTCAGTCCTTCTTGTCAGTACCAAACCAAAGGAATAGTTTCGGACACAAAAATATATGCTCAATTTTTTAATTTAATTCTTTAATGATTTAACCTAAAAACACTAAATAGAAAAGTCGCTTTCAATTTTATCGGTGTAGTTGTGCAATAATTATGGCCATAATATGTTGGAGAAATTTTGGACTAATTTGCTTAAGATGCATGCACATCACCGAATAATGGACGAGATTTTCACAAATCGCATATCTGAGTAATTTTAGTTCTAAGAAGTGCGAAACCCATTGACAAAATGATTATGATGCCATAAATTCCATAAATTTCTTACTCCATACCGAGAATCGGATAGATAATGTACTATTCAAGTGGCTTACTCGCTAAGCAACACCAAGAGCACGCCACATCAGATGTCACTAATATATAGATTTTTTAATTATCTTCACTGCTGACATCATGAAGCTTTAGGTGTTACTCTTTCTCAATGTGCGGTTGCTCCGTTGATGATAGTGTACGGATGCACTTAATTCTGTCCCTCTGAATGTGAACAGACAAGTTGCATATGCATTGCATAGCCACACCATGACAATACTAATTGGCCAAATGTTAGCTTTGATTTTTAAGAAGGAACTTTAGCATAGCGCAGCCTCAGAATAGACACGCGTCAATACAATGATCAGTGAATTCTGTGGGCTTATCTTTGAGGTTTGCCTCAATTTTCTCTTGGAGTAGGTGGTTTTGGTGTAGAGGTTGGCCAATTGCCCAATTTGGCATCTTCTCTGGTCGCATAGCACACACCATCTTTGTCATTGGCGGATCTAGAAAAATATTCAAGGGTAGTACTAGTAGCATATTCAGGAAAATTCATTTATGTCTGCACATTTAGTGGCAGGGGTTCAGGAGCAGTGGCTTTAATTTTTTTTTTTTTAAATTTAAAAGAACAAACAATTATAAATCATAATATAAAGGAATAAACAAATAATCAGACCAAATTATTGTTTTGGATTGAATAGAATAATGAAGTAAGTTTATTATAACTTGCGAGATTTCAAAAGATCATGATGACAACATGAGAGTTAATTTAGATATAAGCATTGAGTTTGACATCTTTGAATATGAGATGTTACAATATAGACTAAAATATTTCTACAAAATGCATATGATTATATTATACTTCTCATTTCAATGAAGAGCAAAAACTTTAATCACCTTATAAATAAGTGCTAATGCATGAATTATAAATGAAAATAATTAATAAACACTGTAAATTATATAACAAGCAATGAAAATAATTAACAAGCATTGTAAACAATTTTAAGAGTATATTAAAATTTTAATGACAAAATTTAAAGGGAGACAAAATATAACAAGCACTGAAAATAATTAACAAATACTGCAAATACTAAGGGTATATTAAAATTTTAATGACAAAATTTAAGGGGGATAATGCTCCCCAAATTACCACCTAGATCCGGCTTTGATCTTTGTGGTTTTTGGATACCCCCGTTCAACAATATGCAATATCGAGCAAATTTGGAGTCATAAATAATACTACTACTATAGGATTTTCGTCAAGAGGGGAGTGTCATGATTGGGAACAATTTTTTTTGGAAGGTGCGAGGGAACAATTAAAAGTTACTTTTAGACAAACATACTCTAGATTTTGTCCTTAATGGAAATTTAAACATGCACTTTGAGATGAAAAACGTTTATTGTTATGCAAAAAAGTTGTTAGTAGATATGCAGTTCTTAATACTACTCTACATCAAACAGTTTTTTCTTTCTTTTTCTATTTAAGCCATTAAACATTAGTTACTAAGTTGAAATAACTCACAAACCCAACATATATCATCGCAATCTTTTAGGCATATTATTTCATTCTTCTTAGTATGAACTTGAGATAATTGAAAATATACTTAACTTGAGATTCAAAGTTTTCTATGATCATCATACCTAAAGATATCAATAGGAGTCATGACAGATGAATCAATTTGGCTCATTACTACAAGTTCATGTTGGGTTGGATTGGGTTGATAAAAAATCAACTCACCAAGGTTTTGAATCAAAATTAAACAAATTCATTTAACTAATGTCTCTCTCGGTGTGAACTTGTTGTGAACGAATTTGGCTCGCTGGAAATACACCCACAAACACACAGGTATTAAGAAAAAGTAACATATACATAGATTATAGATATATCGCAAACTCCTAACAGGTTAACATATTCTCTAATATTTAACCTTGCATGGTGACAGATGGCATATATACTTCCATTCGCCTTATACCTTTTTCTATAATTTTTTTTATAACTTAGCTTTTGATGTCAACACTAAAACTAATATTCTATTTTTCAGTGTATTCCTGTCCCTATTATGAACTTTTAATTGTGACTTTAATTGTATTACTATAATTAGGTTTTCTATTTTTTATACTAAAGGCTTTCGAGGCTTACACCTCCCTATTACACGACAAAAAGGTAGCTTGCTAATTTTTATTGTTCTACAATTTTTTTTTTTATAATTTTAGGTGAATAAATCCATATAACTTATTAAATCGTGATGGGTTTTGAATCGAGTTGATTATTTCTTATCTCACCAAAATTCTGTCAGGTTAAGTTAACCAATGACAGGCTAACTGGGAGAGTGAAGTTGGCTCACTTGACAGCTCTAATATTCATACCAAAAGCTTATACAAATAGTAGAGACACAAGTCTTGACATATAAAACCTTGCATCATACTCAAATCATTCCTTATTTATGGCATTGAGACTACTAGTAAACATTAAAAGTTTTTTGATAATGTAAAACTGCTAAAAAAGAGTTTTAATAGTCTAAGTTGGAGAGGAAAAAGATCATGTGACGAGGCCATAAAATTTGCAAAGCTTTAAAATTGTTAAAAAAATAACTTGAACCAATAATATTTTATTATGTGAGGATTAAATTATACTAATAGTCCATGTAATAAGTGCACATTAAATCTCTCTATTCATGCAATACCACCACACCCATTTTCCTTCTTCGCAAAAAAAAAAAAAATACTCATTTTCTTTCTCTATGTGATTACAACAGCAGGTAACATACAAAGAATATATAATCACCTAATTGTAGCACAATGTGTTACATATATACAATTTCAAACACTAGATTATCATATTACATTACATATCATACCCTCATAATGAAAAAGTACCATATCGGATTATCGTATCCAAACTAAATTTGGACAAATTTCTAGAACAAACATATTGATTAATAATTTGATCATTATAATTTTTTTTATTATACAGGTTAATAATGATTACATATATTATTAAAATTGAAAGAAGATTGAAATCTCCTTATATCAACTTAATTGATTGTACGAGTTAAATTAGGATGCATAAATTATAATTACATAAATTTAATTTCTCATAGTATATTTTTTTGACCGAATTTCATTTCTCATAGTATATGTTCACTTGAAAATATGATAAATGAGGTTAAAATAAGAGAAAAATAAAATAAATAATGTGATTTGAAAGAAAGAAAAAAAGAAAAAACGAAGAAAAAAAGTATATATCTACATTTATTATATATTTAGGTCAAATAACTTATTTGATTTTTTTTTATTAATTTGATATTTTATTTTTCAAAAAATTTATTTTAGTTATTTATATTTTTAAAATGATTCAAAATAATCTTTTCGTTAAAACAAATTTAACACTGTTAATAATATAAAAATAAACTGTCACAAAACACAATTTCTTTTATGAAATATCTTCATATTATAATTAATACACATAGACAATTTTTAACCCCCACTATAATATTTACAAAATTTGAAAAAGTACACCAAAAACATGTTCTAACCTCCAAGAACCTAAAGCATCCCCAACCCATAACCAAAAACAACTGCAACAATTCTTAAAAATGGTTCAAGGCATTTAAATTGCAAATCTTTACAAGCAAAATCCAAAAACAATATTTTATTTTGATTCAAAAACTTGAGAGAATTTACAAATCTTGTATTCAAAATCAAATAAAAAGTTGCACAAAATTCTCCTTTGTATGCTTCTCCTTCCTTTGTTGTATCACTACTATTACTATAATTGAGATTTTGAATGTCACTATTGTTATTATTTTCGTCATATTGTTTATCTCCATTGTCACATATTGTTTTTTGGTAATGATTCCAATAATAAATGAATTTAGTCTATATTTTATTTCTTTTTTTTTTTATGTGTTTTGAAAGTTTTCATTCTCTTTAATATAGAAACCTATTATAAATCTTATAAAAAAGTGAAACTGAAGATCCTGTGGTTAGAATTATATAAATTTTCAAGGGCAAAATTTTACATTTACAAGGTTTAAAACTTTCAAAACGAACGAAATTATTTTATTTGAAATAAAACGTTGTTTCAATCTAACTATTTTATCTTCGATGTTTTAAAATGAAAATTCTATTAAAAAAAATATCATCTCAATATTATCCTAAATTAAAATTCCTAAAAAAAATATTTATGCACGATTAATTATTAATTACTATAACTTATAAGAATCTTCTAATTAATTAACCCGTCAGCGCCGTGCACTATAAAAACGCTAACGCCGATGCGTTTCGCACCTGTTGGGAATTTAGGGATTTGCGTTTACTGCTCTCAGTCTTCCACCTTACTGTCGTAGATTGTGGGGTTTCTCTTTTCAGTTCTCATCGTAACGACCGTAGGTTCCGTTAAACCTTCCCCATTTCGTGTTCTTTTCTTTTCTTTTTTTCGTCTCTCAATGCGAATTGAAGCAGATTTTTCACTCTGGTTTCTTATTCTCTTTTCATTTGCAGTTGCTGCTGCGAAAAGGGTTTTCCTAACACCGCCCATGCAATCAATTTTCGGTTAGTCTTTATTCAATTTCCATAGTTTGTATGTTAATGTTGCCGAGTGCGCCAATTTATTCATCTTGTGATGTGACGGAAAGAAACGATTGCTGGATTTTGATTGCCAATATATTCAATTTTTGTTAATGTTGTTGCTATAGTTTATATTCGTAAGATTATGGTTGCCGCCTAGGTATGAATTCAATTGAATTTCATCAGTGAAATATTAACAGTGTTTCAGAGACTAATATGAACGGATATTATTTTTGGCAGGGTTGTACAATTCGTGAATAGGTTGTTGCTTGTTCTGAAAAGTAGTGGATAATAAAAAATATTGAATTTTTTGAGAGAAAAATGCAGAGTAAAGAAGTTGTGGAAGATGGGGAAATAAAGAGTGTGACTGCTGTAGGGTCTGAAATTGATGGGTGGACCAATTTTGGGGACGATGACATAATGCAGCAGCAGTATACAATTCAGTCTGAAGAAGCTAAGAAAGTTCCATTTGTGGGCGACAAGGCAAGGCTTAGTGCATAACTCTTTGAAACTTCTCTCATTTGTTATCTAGTGATTTAGGTTTAGTTGGTTTATTGGGTATAGTGCTAATAACTTCCCTCTCTTGAAGATCTGAATTTGATCTATTTGAATATGAGCTTGAGGAAAGTACCACAACTCATTACATTCAAATTGCATTACTTTGTGTCCCTTTTTATTCTTTGTGACTTCTTTTGGGGATGGAGGGGGTGGACTATAATTTCAACAATGAGTGTATGGGCAATGATTTCATGTGACAAATTGACAGGAACCACTGAGTAGCTTAGCTGCTGAATATAAATCTGGAAGTCCTATCTTACTGGAGAAAATAAAGGTTTGCTAACCTCTAAGCTCTGTTTAGTTTTTTGCTTTATTTTCTCCTTTCATCTTATCATGTTTGTTGAGTTCTCTTCTTATTTCCCTTAATGCAGGTGCTTGATGAGCAATATGCTGCCATTCGTCGTACTCGAGGAGATGGAAACTGCTTCTTTCGAAGCTTTATGTTTTCATATCTTGTATGTCTTGGTTTATCTAGCTTAAAATCATATCCTTTACTTACATTGAATGGCTATTTTGGGGTCTATGGATAAATATTCCAATAATTTTGGTCAATGATTAGATTGTCATAAACTTTCTTTGTTTTTTTTTTCTCAGGAGCATGTTATGAAATGTCAAGACCAATCAGAAATTGATCGTATCCAAGCTAATGTTGAAAAAAGTAGACAAGCACTGCAGACCTTGGGTTATGCAGACTTGACTTTTGAAGATTTTTTTGCGGTAACTTTTCTACTGCAATTCCTTATCCCGTGGGATATATATGCCTGCTTATTTATTAACATTTTAATATTCTCTTGGCAAAATGGACTACACCAACTAACATTTGAAAAATACTTTTGATTGCTATTTTTGGAAATAGGGATATTGCACTGTGTGTATGAACTAATCTCTCCTAAAATTGTGGTAGTTGAAAGTAGCTATCAATACTCTTTATATCTACAAATTAAGCCCTTAAACAATGGAAAATGTTTGAATAGATTTTTCATCTTTCCAGTTTTAATTCTTTAACAGTCTTGTTAGTCGGATGAGAATTGAATGATTACTTCTATTCATGTCTTTAAAATTAACCACATTATATAATCCTTCGGTAACTTTGTTTGTGTAGGAATAAATTTGAACTCATTTTTTCTTTTAATTTTTCCCCAAAATTAAACTAAAATGAAGTAGACTGGCTTAATTATCATGTGATGGCTAGTTACCATCTTCAATAATCATCACTGCCTTTTCTTTATTCTTTTCTCTTTCCCTTTCAAATCACTGTGAGCTTGATATCTTATAAAATCATAAATGAAAAAGTAAACCAACTCCAATAAAAGCTGCAAAGTCTGGGCCCTGAACAGATATGCCTTTGGACCTGACAAAGTGCTTTACAGTTTACATAGATTGGAGCTATGGTCTATTTTATTTTTGTTGCACCGGAAGCTATTCTCAACTTCTTGCTTTTCTTTTAAGTTCTAATTTTCCAATGAATGAAAACTGACTAAAGAGGGAAATAAAAACTTCTGATTCAAATAAATGGGGAAATCATACAATATTTTGTGTTCAGTCTATAGAAAATTTTCTACTAAGGGGATGAATTTGGAAATATTTTTGGCATATTGTTCATCTATTTGTACTAATTCTAAATCTGTAGAGGCATTTCCAGAGGTTAGAAAGCTCATACATACAGCTACATTCATCATCTAAGGGTATATATAAATTTACTTTTGATTAATTCTATCGTTGTATAAAATTTCAGTTATTCCTTGAGCAGCTGGAATCTGTTATTCAAGGGAAAGAGACTTCCATAAGGTGTTAACTTTTTCCTTCACCAAGAATTTGGGTTGACAATCATGAACCATAAGCATGATATGCTCCAATAGTATTTAATTATCACAATTTGCTGTTTATCTAATTTTCTTATTCTTTTTCTATCTGCCCTGGGGTTTTATTTGAATGACCTTTTTATTAATATGATCACAGTCATGAAGAGCTTGTTCTTAGAAGCCGAGATCAGTCAGTATCTGATTATGGTGAGTGACTAAAAACCCATCCTAAATGCCTGGATCTCATTTCTTCCACATGTCTTGACAAATTTGTTTTGTCAGTCGTTATGTTCTTCAGATTTGTTACCTCTGCTGCAATACAAAAGCGCACAGAATTTTTTGAACCATTCATACTGGGCTTAACTAATACAACGGTCGAGCAGGTTTGTTCAATGTTAAGAATTTTTATAATCCTTCAAAAAGTTTCTTGTTGTAAAGTTAATCAGGCAAAACTGAAAACAACTATTAGTTCTATTGTTGAAAAACTGTCCACAGTCTCTGTGTTCTGATTTTAATATCATGTTATTTATTTTAGTTTTGCAAATCATCTGTTGAACCAATGGGTGAAGAGAGCGACCACGTGCACATCACTGCCCTTTCAGACGCATTGGGCATTCCAGTCCGTGTTGTGTACCTTGACCGCAGCTCAAGTGATACTGGTGGTGTCAGTGTAAATCATCATGATTTCATGCCAGTGGCCGGTGATCTCCCAAATGCTAGTTGCAGCTCTGAAAAGAACATTCCTTTCATCACACTACTATATCGTCCTGGTCACTATGACATCCTCTATCCAAAATGATGACTTTTTTGGGGGAAAAGACCCTTTCTTTGTTACTTTTTTGGTGGTGTGGAGCCACAACAGCTCTGCACTTAGCCCATTGCTATAGGACATGTGTGTGGTCTGTACCTTGTTAATGTTGAATGGTCAATTTTCTTGAACGTTACCTGTTTATAAGAGATTGATCAACAAAGTACGTCAACATTAACAGTAACAATTTTAAACCCAGCTTGATGTTTCCTGCTTTACATGTTAGCCATGATTTAATTTTTCTCAATATCTCTCCATCGGGATTTAGTGATTAGTGTGATAGCATGGCTCCTTGTAGCTTCTGTAGAATGAAGCACATGCATTATCTCAATGGCAATGGCAGTTTCTGTTTTGCATGTTTGCTCATTTGTTACAATAATATTGCACAAATAATCATTTTATCATTACCTTGTAGAACTTATGGATAATATGGCTCTTTGATGACTATAGGGGACTTATATATTGAGAGGTTAAAGATTTAATCTTGACTTAATTATAGATGGTTAAGATTGTTTTATTTGAATCCAATCTTGACTATCCATTGCGATTGTATGGTTATGAATAACTCTTACCATATTCTCATTTTTCAGGCCTTACTCATTTACTTTTTTGACAGCATTAGATTTTAGATACGGACAGGAGTTTTAAGTTTTGACACTCCCCCCCACCCACAAGGAAAATAGAAAAGAATCCAATTCAAACCAAGGGAAAAGTGTGGTGAACTTTCAGTTATTTAAAACAGTCACCGTCAGTTCAGAGGCATATAGTGCATCTCTGCTTAAATGGGACTCTGGTCATTTGTTAAGTTGTTAGGTTTCATGTTCATCCATTGTCCCAAACCCTCAACCTCAACTTGATTATGCGGTGGAGCCTATTTAAGACGCTTCTACGTTCAGTTGTCATTTATGGCGATGGCGAAGCCAATTATCTTCAGCTTATTTGCCAAGTCCGTTTTTTTCCTTTACGATGGGGTCATCATTTCCTTAAGGTTGGATTTGTTTGGACAGAATGAGAGTGAAAAATGAGATAAATAAACAGTAAAATGCGAGTTTCAAACTTTTATACTTTAATTTAAAATTTTCATTTCAATTCACTTCCTTTCCATTTTTTCATCTCTATCAAATGGATCGTAAATGTTTTTGTTCGTGTATAAATAGTATTATGATATTTTAAAATATTATCATGGAAAGAAAAGAATGTTATGATGACATTTATGTACATAATGATTATATTCGTTAAGATATTCCAAGTTAGTTTTTATCTTTTTTATTAATTAAAAAAATTATTTGATTGTATTTGATTGTTTGATAATAAGGTTATTTTAGTAACTTCTAATGTTTTTTGAAATACTAGTTTTGAATAAACATTTTGACACACCACATTTAATCTATATAATTGCATTATTTAGATATTGGTACACCACTATTGAATAAAGTAGTTATGGTAACACTACATTAAAATATCTCTGGTTTGGCAAATAACAAGTGAAAAGGAAATTATCTCCTTATAGATAATTCCCTTCACTTGACGTTCTCTGTTTTAAGCTACTTTATTTGCCCCTGGATTACTTCTTCCTCCTAAATTATATTACTGATGAAGATTTCATTTCCATTTTTCCCAGCACATAAATTAGACTGTTTTCGACTTTTAGTCAATAAAAAATTGCTTAATAACGGTCAGCATGATTTAGAGCATCCACATTGCTGTTTCAATGCTTTTTTTTTTTTTTAATATATTATGATGCCTATTGATGCATAGTTGCATGTATAGCTTACCGTGCATGGTAGGAGGCAACCTGATAGACAAAAATAAAAGAGTGATAATGATAACTTAATATGTGGCATGGCATGGTATTGTTGAATAAGACTTCAAACAACTAACCAGAAATCCGCAATTACACACTACAGAACAGCTCCATAAAAAAATACTAAAAAAGAAACCAAAAACAAGAAATGAAAAGCACCTTAGAACACATAAGATTAAGAAGGAGCTGAGTGAGAGTGAAAAGAGGACATAGAAAGTGATAGAAAGAGAAGAGAAGAGACTAAGGGATCTAACTTAATTGATTGAACAAAATGCGTGAGTATTATAAATTACTTGGTACCTGTCTTCGATTCCTAAGGATAAAAGAAGACTAAGGAAAAGGGTATATGGCTTCCTCCAAAAGTTCCTTGGAATTGTTCATCAAAGCAGGACTCAACCTGAACATGAGGGTGCAAAACTCCATCTCATCCAGAGCACCATCACCATCAAGATCACCTTCTCTCAGCATGCACCTTAACTCATCATCACTCATCCCTTCCAACCCAAGCAATGCAGAGTTCTTCTTCAAGCTCTCAAACGTTATCACCTTCTTCTCTCTGTCCATCAGCAACTGAAATCCGTTTGTCAGCTCCTTCATGAACCCCTCAGTGCCCAGTTTCTCCATCATTGCAGGGAAGTAGTCCTCAAAAACAACCGTGTTCTTCTTCGACGCCATTGGTGCTAATTGATTTAATTAGTCTTAGTTAATTTCTCAATGCAACACTACACTTGTGACTAAAAAAGAAAGAAAAGGAATGGGGTTTGTGCTCTATAGCGAGAATAAAGAGAGGAACTTTTTTTGTGGGGAAGTTGTTAATCTGGGTATGTGCATTTATATAGTCAGATGAAGAATGGAAAGAAAGAGTGATGGACTGGTTGATGAGAAATTGACAATTTCTGGTACAGAAGAAGGTTTTGTAAAGGAAAAATAAGTGTTTTTTTTGTAAAGGGTCGAAGAGACGGGAAGGGTTGTTGCTAGGCACTATTTTTGCTTGAACAATTTGGAGGCTGATTTTAATTTTCTTGTCTAAAGGTGTTACTCTTTCGTGGAAGGTGCGTGGGAACCTCTTGTAGTGTGACTAACGAAGGTACAAAATGGTCATAATAATGACTCGAGAGGTTAGCATTTTCCTCTCTTTCAAGAGACATGAAAATTTGGTACTTTCTTCGGTTTTGGACAGCTGCATGCCACTGACAAATCCAAACACGAAAAGGTAACAAACAACGAAAGCAAGAAGATGCCGTGAGCTAGCCATGTAGTCCAAAGAGTTGACCCACACACATAATTAAAACTAGATGCAAGTTGGATTATTAGGTGTTTAACGATTATCCTTGTACCCTAATTTGGATCTTTTAATAAATTGAGATATTTTGAATTGGGATGCACGAGTACGTGTTTCCAAGGGATCATAACATAATAATCGATACATGCATTCACGCACAATCATTACATCCTTTTTTGTCTCACAAAGACTATAGGTTTGTTATATTACATGTTTATAAACACAAGTTAATATTTTTTCCCACAAGGCCACAACTTTGATGTGGTAGTGGTAGATGCCTTGATGGAATGGAATAATGCATCATGGATTGGAAAAAGACTGAGGCATTTACTTTGTTGGTTTCCTTCTGACAAGTCCTCTTCTTTTCATGGCTATATAAGGCACAAAAGTGCCAAGGGAAGCTGCCGAATTCCTATAAAGAGAAGAAACAAAGGAGTCAAATCATAGAAATTTCATGTAGTTTTCGAAAGTTTGGATTTAGCTTTGTGTTATCTCAGATTCTGTCTTATGGGTTTGGAATGCTATAGTTACGTGGCTTCTATGAAAGATGGTTTGCGCAAAAGTAGGCACTGTGTACGGCTTGTATGTGACAGGACTTGGGCCTACAATGGGTTCTCAATGATACTAAGGCAGTTTCTTTTTACACCATGCATAATTCTTATACATCCAGCAAAATATAGTGAATATTCAAAATTCTCCTTTATTAATAACATTAAGTACGGATTGCACCATTCAACTTCAAATCTTTCGTTCTCGCATCACAGGATTCTTCTTCTTCGTTCTCACATCGCATCATTCTTGGTTCACGTTCTTGTTTTTCATTGTTCCAGCTCCGTTGTACATCTCAACAAGGAGTGCTTCCTCGTTCGTCGTTGATTTCACCATTTTTTCGTTGTCGCTGACGTGAGTTTCTCCGCTTTCATTTTTCTGCAAAAAAAAAATTATGTGTAAAACCCATACGGGTTAGTAATTTGTATGCCTTATATGGATTGACAATCCGTATAGTTTTTATTTTTTTATTTTTCAATTTTTTTTTATAATTTTTTTAATAACTGTCATTTTTTTTCAATGAAAAATTTATTGAATTTATGCATTGAATTGAAATGATTTTTTTAGAAATCATTGGATTATTGTTATAAATTGTTGAATCTTTTTTGCTTTCGCTCAATTGATCTATCCTTTTTAATTTAAATTTTATAAATATAAATTTAAAAAATTATTTTATTTTCGTTAGGTCTAGAATAGTTTTGAGCATACTTTCCTTAGAGTAATAATTGAAAAAATTGATAGATTATGGTTAGAACAAAAGGATTACATCGAAATTTAGGCAGAGTTTTAGGTCGAGCTTTAGGTAGAGATGTTAGTGGTAATGAAGAAGAAGTCCCTCAACGTCGAAGGTTGACAACATCAACACATAGACAACGAGCAGCTGCAACTGTTCCTGAGGATGTTGCTGCTGACGAGGCCCATGGGGAGCCTCACATTCCAATTATGGAGGATTGAGGTGTTGATTTAGATGATTTTCCATGCAGACTCCAAGATACATCAGTGTTGACAATGTATGTTGATCATCTGGTAATGAAAGTGTGGCCATGAGATGTACTTATGTGTTTAATTATAAGATATTTACATATTGTTGTCATGTTCTAGTGCTAGTCATTGTCCGTACTTTTCACTTCTTTCACAACCAATTAAAACAAATGAGATTCTTCTCCTCTTTCCCATTGATGTGTCAGAACTCATTATCACAACTACAAAACCAATATCAAATGCAACAGTACGAGCCCATTGTAATTAGGGATGAAAATGGGTCAGGCCGCCTATCAGGGACTTTTGTCTGGTCTGGCTTGTTTATTATAAAGGTCATGCTAAGGCTTTTTGAAAAGCCTATTTAAATAAAAAGATTAGGCTCAATCTTTAAAAAAAGTTTGTTAGACCAATCAGACTAGCATATATATATATATATATATATATATATACATATTAAAACTTAAAAATAATATATTTATTTTTCTGAAAATATTTTTCCTTATTATGAAGGTGGATGATCAACCATTTCAAAAAATCATTTTGAAAATCTCATAAAATGATTATTACTTATTTTAAAATATAAGTAAGATGTTGAGACATTTTTTGTTTAAAAATTGTTTCTTAAACTTTCCTAAATTGATTTAAAGTATTTTGTAAAATTAAATTTTTTATTAAAAATAGGCTTTTTAATAGGCTCGTAGGTTAAACCAGACTTTTACATAGGCTAGGCCAAGCTTAAAAAAAAGCCTATGGCAGGTAAATAGGTCATACCAAACTTTATATTTTTAAATCAGGCCAAGACTAGGCCTAACCAAACCTGACTTATTTCCACCCCTAATTGCAATACTTCCTCACGTGAAGGAAACACAAAAAAAAAGGATAATACATGTTTAATCTTCTTAAATCATTTATTTACTTACTTTAACCAAATACAAAATCATATCAATACTTCAGAAGTATTGAAGGTATCAGAACAATCAACTGAACAATTAATATTTTCAAACACATCAAGTTTTTCTCTATTGTCTTCATTCATATTAATTTCTTTAGACATAATATTTTCATACATCCACTCATCGTTGTCCATCTTAACAAACCATTAAAAAAATTAGTCAATGACATACCATACAGATAATAATAATATTTACAAAATTAACAATTTTTTAAACCTAAATAAATTCAATACAAAATTGGCAATCCGTAAGAAGCATATAGATTGACAATCTGTATCTTCATAATGATGGGTTAAAAAAAGAACTTACCTCAACCACAACACCCACGGTGACGGCGACGACGACGAAGTCAAAGCAGCTACCAAACCACGATCAACCACAGGAGAAGGAGGTCTGTCAACAAGAACAAACAGAGGAGGTGACCAAGGTCGAAGAAGCGAAAATGAGGTGAAGAAGAAACATAAAGAAGAAGAAGAAACAAAAAGAAAAAGAAGAGGAGAAAGGGTAACTTTGGAATTAAAAAGACATGAATGATGTACAAAGAAAATGTCTAATAGTAAAAGTTACTCATGTGAAAGAAAACCATTATAGCCTGTAAACAAATAAATTAATGTCCCAAAAATTACTAAATCAAATCATTTATGATTGTTATTGATCCAAAATATTAGGAAAAGCTTCTTGTTCACGAACAAATAAAAATCAATTCTCCTTTTTAATAGTCATTTTAGATTTTTTATAGTTTTTATTTAAATTTTTAACTTTAAAAATGTGAAATATGTTATAGCATGTTTGGTAATAATTTTACACAGAAAAAATAGCCGTTTTTTTTTCAATATATTAACATTAATAAAAACAAATTATTATTTCTTTAATGAGCCGAGTTAAATACATATTTAATTTTTAATTTTAATAAATTAATAAATAAATATTGATGTAAGTCATGTTATTGATAATCTTAATTAAAGTCACTATTAAAATAAATTTTTAATCATGTTTATAATATTATTAATTAGCTAATTCCTATAATTTGTTTTTTGAGTAAAATGGAATTATTACAGATAATGAGCTTCTCCCACACGGCCAAAATTGAGTTGAACGAAAATTTAGCAATCGCCACATTCATACATATATTTTCAAGGGAAGATTGATCATAAACTTGAAATGCAAAGTCATTTCTTGTTGAACAAAATTGAGACTATCGTCCTATTTGGTTTCCTATTAACACTATTTAATAGAGAGGAAGAAAATAGGAGTGAAAAAAATAGGTAAAAAAAGAAGAGGAGAAAAATAGATAAAATATCTCCAAAAAAAAAGGAAGAAACATAGATAAAATATATAGTGAAAAAAATGATTAGTTTAAATAACATTTAATGTGTCCAACAGTCCAAGTATATTTTTCCTTATCAAAATGAGAATTTTAATTGCAAACAATAGACTAAACTACTGGCCAATGCGAAGTTTCAAACAGGGTTTTGCAAGACTGCTCATCCTTTATGAAGCTAAGGCTGCTAAGATATTATACAATCAATAATCATACGAGCTATTACTCTTGATCAGTATGCCAACCTAAGTTCGTGTAGTAAATAAATTTGGGTCTTAATTTTTTTTCTTAAAATTTTGTAATTATCAATCAGTATTTGGGCAATTTTAATTTACAGATTCTAACATACATAACAGGAGTATTGGCAAAAAATTCTACTCTAGCATATCCTCCTTCCATCACATTCTTCACCCCTTGCCACCTAGGCACATCGTCAGCATGACTCATGGGGTTCTAATCCATAGCTTCTCCTTGCAGTTGGATAACAACATTTCTGGCCTTACATAGTTTCTACACTCCTTGGAAGTTGGTACCGTTACTGTTTATAGTATTTTCAAGACTGAACTATAATGGTTTGCTTATTGCAATAACATTATTGGTCCCAGGTTCAAGACATGACAGTCCCTTCACTCAATGAACAAATAGCATTTTCAAGACTGAACTAGTATATATGTTTTAGATAAGCTGCATACATATGTTAGTATTTTATGCTGGCAAAATGGGTCAATCTCGCAAACAGGGAAAGGCTGGGCTCTTAAGGAGACAACCCAAATAAAAACGAGCCTTTTTGGCCCTGCCTGACCCGGTTTATAATATAAAAAATAAAATCAAAGATATAATTGTCTTAAGGTGCAGCCCCGGGCAGATATAGAGTACTTGCTGAATTTTGTATTACAGCATGGTGTGTGGAGCATTTTTATACTAGTTCTCACTGTTGGGTTTGGGCAATGGGCACACCTTGTGCTGCAACCTTTGACCACTTTATCATCAATATTGCTTTTCAAAAATTTAATGGAAACCATTATTTTGTAGGTTAGAAACTCTAAAACGGAAGACAATGCTCGTTGAAGAGTAGCACCAAAGTTACTTATGACAAGCAACTACCCATCAAATGATTCGCCAATGCAATTTGCATGATTAATCGTAGTCAACACGTATTAGCCGATGAAGTGAGAAAATGAGGCCTAAGGCCTTAAAGGAAGTGGACCAAGACCTTCAATCAAACAAAGCAGCATAATCTGAACATATAACATGTTGGCTTAATTACTGAATAAACATTCAGCACTGTTCTACCAGGATTATGGATTTCACAAGTCTGATACTTGCTCTGGTCATAGTTTGCTGTTTTTGTCAGTGCTTAAGTTCTGGCAACGATACCATTACACCAGGCCAATTCATCAGAGATCCTCACACTCTCACCTCAGCTAATAGTGCCTTCTTGTTAGGATTCTTCAGCCCTCAAAATTCATCAAATCGCTACCTGGGAATCTGGTATCTCTCTGACTCCAATGTCATATGGGTGGCTAACAGAAATCAGCCACTACAGAAGAGCTCTTCCGGAACTGTTCAAATTTCCGAGGATGGCAATCTCGTGGTATTAGATAGCAACAACAGGGCTGTTTGGTCAACAAATGTGACACATAATATTGCAACCAATTCAACTGCCAAACTTTTAGAGACTGGAAATCTAGTCCTCCTAGATGATGCCACGGGACAAACTACATGGGAGAGTTTCCGACATCCTTGTCATGCTATCGTGCCAAAGATGAAGTTTGGTAGTAACCAAAAAACAGGTGAGAAAGTACGCATAACATCATGGAGAAGTCCTTCTGATCCTTCTGTTGGATACTATTCTACTACTCTTGAACACCCCAACACTCCAGAAATGTTTTTCTGGTTGAATGAAACGAGACCATATCATCGGTCTGGTCCGTGGAATAACCAGATTTTTATTGGCTTGCCAGAGATGTCACCTGGTTATCTAAGTGGATGGAATATGATGAATGATGTAGATGAGGAAACTGTTTATCTTTCTTATACTGTGCCAAATCAATCTTACTTTGGAACCATGACCTTGAATCCACATGGTCAAATTGTATGCTCATGGTGGATCAATGAAAAGTTAGTTCAGAGGATGGTGATGCAGAGAACTTCCTGCGATCTTTATGGATATTGTGGGGCATTTGGAAGCTGTAGTATGCAGGATTCTCCAATATGCAGCTGTTTGAATGGATATAATCCCAAAAACGTAGAGGAGTGGAATAGAAAAAATTGGACTAGTGGGTGTGTGAGGAGTGAGCCACTGCAATGTGGGGGACACACAAATGGAAGTAAAGTCAGCAAAGATGGGTTTTTGAGGCTTGAGAATATCAAAGTGCCAGACTTTGTACGAAGATTAGATTATTTGAAAGATGAATGCAGAGCTCAGTGTTTGGAGAATTGCTCTTGCGTGGCCTACGCATATGACAGTGGCATTGGATGCATGGTTTGGAGTGGAGACTTGATCGACATACAGAAATTCTCAAGTGGAGGGGTTGATCTTTACATTCGTGTACCACCTTCAGAACTTGGTTCGTTACTTTTTTTTTTTTTATCAGTAAATGTTAGTTATTAGTGGGAGGAATTCTAACCATGACCTCTCCCTCTCCCTCTTCCCTTCTCCCTTCATCCACCAAACCAATCTTGTAACTCTATTCCCACGTTAAAATTTAGTATTTCAATTACTATGAGTGGGCTGTTTGACTTGTGTTTTGCAGAAAAACTTGCAGATAAAAGAAAACACAGGAAATTTATAATTCCAGTTGGAGTAACTATAGGAACGATTACTTTGGTTGGCTGTGTTTATCTCTCATGGAAATGGACTACTAAACCATCAGGTATGTGTGTTAAATTCTAGTTTAATTTTGATTCAAGAATATTCACGGTTTCCAACTGCATTTAGAAAAAGATGAAAATGCTTTCTGCCAATTTGACATTTGTGTATCATTCCTCATTTCCAGATTACTTTTGGTCGGAATATGTATATAAATTCTATAGAAATATGTTGCTCCCCACTGCAATGAAAAGAGAAGGAAGAGGATAAATTAAGAGATTGTGATTAGTGTTCTCTGAAAAAATTATCTGAAATGAAATAGCTGTCAAATGATTTAAATATTTGATTTTGTTTTTTGTAATATCTCAAATCAAGTTAAACATTACATTTATTGTTCTTATAATGCTGAATATTTTCCTGTTAATTACAAAATACTTGATAAAATTATTATAACTCTAAATTTGATTTGACTTTTAAACTAATTTAATTTTAAAATTACCAGGATATAACTGTTGACATGTTTTAGCTAGTTAATAATCGGTGATACTCAAGTGGTGTTAATTTGACTGATAGAAAGTATTGTTACTCGTCACAGATAAAGTATATTCACTAAGACAGAGAATGAACAGAGATCACAATCAAGTCAAATTGAATGATCAGTTACCACTTTTTAGTTTTGAAGAACTTGTAAATGCTACAAACAATTTTCACTCAGCCAACGAACTAGGCAAGGGAGGTTTTGGTTCAGTATATAAGGTAAGTTTTGTTTTGTGTAAAGCTCAATTTTCAAAAAATAACTTCATGTAATTAAGTGTACAAAATGTATTTTCTTTTTTGATTTTCTATCAGGGACAATTGAAAGATGGACATGAAATAGCAGTAAAAAGACTTTCAAAAACCTCTGGACAAGGGTTAGAAGAATGTATGAATGAGGTTTTAGTTATATCAAAGCTTCAACATCGCAATCTTGTCAAACTTCTTGGCTGCTGTATTAAAAAGGAGGAAAATATGTTGGTATACGAGTACATGCCTAACAAGAGTTTGGATGTAATATTATTTGGTTAGTATGAGAGCTTTTTTCTTATCTGTGCGTATAAGAGTATCTTTAACAATTGAGTTCTTCAGTTCAAGAAACTTGGTTATTCAATTGAATTAGGATTGTTTCTTCAATATTATTTTATCTTCACTTTCATTTTGTTCTTACAGATCCAGTCAAAAAGAAAGATCTAGATTGGCCAAAACGCTTCAACATTATTGAAGGAATCTCTCGAGGTTTGCTTTATCTCCACAGAGATTCTAGACTAAAAATTATACACAGAGATTTAAAGGTAAGTAACATCTTGTTGGATGGAGAGCTAAATCCAAAAATATCAGACTTTGGTATGGCTAGAATCTTTGGAGGCAATGATATACAGACCAATACTAGAAGGGTTGTTGGAACATTGTAAGTAGCTCTATCTATATCAAGATTATACCACTATAATAATCCAGTGGCTTAATTGCAGTGGTTATATATGGCTCCAGAATATGGCTTAATATATGGCTTAATTGCAGTGGTTATATGCCTCCAGAATATGCATTCCGAGGGCTGGTTTCTGAGAAATTAGATGTCTTTAGCTTTGGAGTCTTGTTGCTGGAGATTATTAGTGGGAGAAAAATCAGTAGCTATTACGATCATGACCAATCAATGAGTCTCTTAGGATTTGTAAGCCTTTCTAAACTATGTTCTTTGTTTGAAAATATACAATGACTTGTCAATAATTATGAAAAATTGTAGTTGTTTTAACTGTTATAAGCTGATTCTTGTTTTTTGGTTTCAGGCTTGGAAATTATGGAATGAAAAGGACATCCAATCCCTGATAGACCCTGAAATATCTAATCCAAATCATGTGAATGACATTGTGAGATGCATACACATCGGACTTCTTTGTTTGCAAAATCTTGCAACCGAAAGGCCAATTATGGCTACAGTAGTTTCAATGCTCAATAGTGAGATTGCCAATCTTCCTCGGCCATCACATCCTGCATTTGTCGATAGGCAAATTGTATCGTGTGCGGAGTCATCTCGACAGAACCACAGAACACAGTCCACCAACAATGTTACTGTCACAGAGATGCAAGGTAGATAGCAAATAATGATAAAATTGTGAATGAATATACCCATGCAGATTTCAACTCATTAAAACTGTAAATAATCCAAATCCTGTATTTATATATATTTGTCTTCAGACACTGTAGACGTAATTTTATGTTTTTATCATCAAACTTAAATGTGGTTTTAACTAAAGGTGTAAGTTGGGTTTAATTTCAATATCAAAGAGTTCTATTGTGACAAAATTGATAAGTCATTGCGTCCATAAACTAGGAGTAAGGTATTATTTGACGACCGTTGTAGATGTAATTCGAAGTCGAGGTTTTTCTTTATAGTAATTCTTGTAGGGATCGGAGTGATTCACTAATACTACTATTTGCTACAAGATTTTGTTTCAATTAATGTGGTTTTAAATATAGTTCTTATTTATATAATGACTTAACCAATTAAATATATAATGAAGTCTAAGTAACCAATTACCTCATCAATTTATATGTTAATTATGACCAATACAACTGCAACTATTTAAATTAGGAAATGCATTTTTAATTAATGTTCAATAGATTAATAACAATATATGTTCTAGTTTTATCAAAGAAAAATGATTTTCCATTTTAATTTTACATGTAAGAAAAAATCTTTTAAGAGATTTTAAGAGTATGTATGGTCACATATGTAAAGGGTCATGGACTCTTGTTGATAGAGACCATGCATTGCAGGTTTCTGATGCCACTGCAGAATGTTTGAAGGTAAGTAACTACTTATATATATGCTCTAGTGTTGGCTACTTTTATCAATGTTGTCACAAGATATCGTAGAACAAAAAATGGAACCTGAAAAGTTACATGATTTTGTCAATTTCATATTATCACTTCAGGTGAGCTTTATTAAATTTATGGTGACGTGCTTTTAATTGATTAATTTGGTAATCAATTGCCCTTCTCTTTTGTTGCTTAATTTTTGTTTATACCATGCTTATTGTGTTATATGGAAATGGAAAGTAAAGGGTACGTTGCATAGTGCACAGTAGTTATCTATCTTTACATAATTAAAATGAATAGAATATTTATTATTAGAACAAGATTATTTTGTTATACTTTTTGTTTCTACAGGACATGTCATTTCAATTTTGTTGTACTTCTTTTATTATAAAACTCTTAAATTTCTTTCGGAACTCTTCTTAATTTTTATGTTAAGACTTCCTTTTTTTTTTACATTTTTTCCATTATCTTTATTTTGTACTCCTTAAATTTTAACAGGATAAACTTTTAAATTAATTTATTTTAAAAATTATTTCTCCTCCAAATCTTAGTTATTGTACTTCAATATATTAAATTAGAAATATCTTTAGAGTAATTTATTTTTCAGTATCATTCTTAGATTTTTTTTCCATTTTTTAATTGTATATCTTTGTAATTTAAAATCTTTAATGATTTTTTTCTTTCATTTTATCAAAGTTTACTTAATATTTAATTTTCTTGTACAACAATCCCTTTTTGTTTACACAACTTTAATTTTAATTACTAGAGTAAAAATGGAGGTATGACTGCATGGGAGCCCGTAGGAACTCAAAAATGGTTGGAAGTAAGTGTTACATTAATTAATGTTGTAATGTGTATATATAAATTCATTATTAACAAAAAGCTTTTGTTGCCTAATTTAATGGATTAATTAACTTTGTTAATTACTAGCTACTCAATCCTACGGAATATTTTTGCTGACATAGTAGTTGAGCACGAATATATTGAATGCACTGCATCAGCAATTCAGGCTTTAGTGTTGTTCAAAAGGCTTTATCCAGAGCATAGAAAGGAAGAGATAGAGAAGTAAGAGAACTTCATTGCTAAAGCAAAAGTAACATATATTCATTGAAGATACACAATTAAAGGATGGTTCTTGATATGAAAATTGGGCAGTTTGCTTCACTTACAGCTCTTGGTTTGCACTTGGAGGTCTAGTTGCTGCTGGCAAGACTTATACAAATTGTGTTACTATTCATAGAGCTGTGAAATTTCTACTCAAAATACAAAATAAGGATGGTGGGTGGGGAGAGAGTTATCTTTCTTGCCCAAGGAAGGTTTGTAATTAAATGATTATTTATGGTAATAGTTTAGTTCAATTTTAATGCTAATTATAAGTAATATTATTAACAATGTCTTCATGCATGAATGGATGTGTATAATTAAAATGTACGTACCTCTTAAAGGAAGTCGATCAAATATTGTACAAATAGCTTGGGCTTTAATGGCTCTAATTGATGTTGATTGTATCTTTTGACGTGCACCTGTGTGAGACTACATGTCCATTTGATTGTATCTTGGACTTCAACTTGTTTATTTATTACTATTAATATATCCAAAATAAATGTTATATTTTTTTTTCTTCTTTCTTTTTTAATTTTGTATATAGGTCGAGAGAGATCCAACTCCCATTCGCAATGCAGCAAAGTTACTCATTAATTCTCAATTAGAAGATGACGATTGGCCCCAACAAGTACCTCTCAAATCTCAATCTTTTGAATTCGATATTATGACTATGATTAATCTTAACTTTCATTTTTAATTCTTGTTTAATTTGACTTATTTATGGCAGGAAATCTTGGAGTATACTTGAGAAATTGCTTGGTTCATTACCCATTCTATAGAAATGTTTTCCCAATATGGGCTTTGGCTGAATATCGTGCAAATGTTTTATTGCCTTTCATTACTATTTAAATTAGATATTGACCCGCGCGTTGCCTGTGTGGCTGTGTTTATAAATAGATGTGTATTATATAATTTAGACATATTAAAAACATGTTTTAAAAATATTAGGTAAAATTATAAAATTTAGTAATTGTAAAATATGTTAAAATAAAACAAAAAATCCATAATGTTTATATGTAAAAACATATGTTTTCCTGTAAAAATAACACATGTTTGTTAAAATTTAGGAGAACAAGGTTGTTGGGATAATGTGAATGATATGGTTGTACGTGTAATTAATGTGACTGTTGAATGAGAATATTAAAAATTAAGTATTATTACATATATTTGTATTATAAAATTATTAAAAAGAAATATAATTAAGTTTAGAGTAATATGCAATGGATCATATTATATATAGATACATAGTAATTCCTGGTATATGTTTTTTTTTTACACGAAATAAAGTCATTTCATTTTATTTAGGATAATAGAGGGAACAAATGAGGAAATACAATCATAATCATGGAGGCGAAACATAAGAATATAGATTTTTCGAAAAATAGTAAATGTATGGAAATTGGAACCTTTGAATTCCTTAACCATGATGGAGGTGATCACACCTATTTTTTTGCCCACTTCTAAGTTATTTTTTCATATTTTGAGATTATGTTTTTCCAAAAAGAGTGACTTTCACAACTTCGTTTGTGAAAATTAATCATTAAAAAATGGAAGATGCAAAAATGTAATACTATATATTACTTTTTTATTTTGGAAAGAAATATAAATTGGTGATGTGTAAAATTATTATTTGAATAAACTATATAATTAGTTTGAGGAAAAAAAATAAAAATTTCTTTACTCTCTTAGTCTTTAACTTTTTTTTTTCTGTCATTACTTTTAGTCCCTTAAAAGAATTTAAAATAAGGATGAAAAAAATTAAGAACTAAAAACAAAAAATAAAAAATTCAGGAATTAAAAACAAAAATTCTAAAAATTTAAGGACTAAATACTAAACTAAATAACTATAGTCAACTACGATCAGTGTCTTTTGTCCTGTATGAGGAGTAAGGTGGTTGACGAGTTGAAAAGATATTAAACGCTACATTTAATTTTATTAAACTACCATCGCTGTCTTTTGTCCTGGATTGAAGAGTTGCCAGCGTATTAACCTCTACATTTAAAGTCAACTTGATCCTCATAATACTGACTTGTAAAAAAAAAAGAATATTAAAGGAAGACCACATTCGTACTGTAGACTTTCAACTTTCTTTTAATAAAAATAATATCAGAGTCAACGATGCCATGGTTAATTATCAATATCTTTTTTAAAAAAAATACTAAAGATAAGTTAATAATGTTAAATTCAAGAACAAAATATATCTGCATAAGTTCACCATGTTATTGACGATTTAGTAGGAAAAAAACATAAATTAATATATTGAAAATGTGAATGTCTCATTGTCCTATAAATTCGAAAATCTTCTATCAAAATGGTAAATATTTTTCATCTTACAATATTTAAATAACTTTTGGATATTTTTACCGGTTTTTTTCACAATTTTAGAGTGATTTACCTTTAAATTTATCATACCTTTTTAAATAGGTTTCTAAATTTGAAATTTTTATAATGTAAGTTGGACTTTTAAAAGTTTGGTGATTTAAAAGCAGAGTCAACCCTGAGAACTCCAACTTATAGATAAAATCTTCAAAAGTTGTACTACTTTGTTAGTATGCCTCAACCAATTGAAGCATTACCAAATGACCGGATCTGAACATATAACTTGATGGCTTACTGAATCAGCATTCAACATAGTTCTCTTCTAACACTTCACTAGGAATGATTATGGATTTCACAAGTCTCATACTTGCTCTGTTCATAGTTTACTGTTTTTGTAAGTGTTTAAGTTCTGCCAACAATACCATTTCATCAGGCCAATACATCACAGACCCTCACACTCTCATCTCGCCTAACAGTGTCTTCAAGTTAGGATTCTTCAGCCCTCAAAACTCATCAAATCGCTACCTGGGAATCTGGTATCTCTCTGACTCCAATGTCATATGGGTAGCTAACAGAAACCAGCCACTAAAGAAGAGCTCTTCCGGAACTGTTCAAATTTCTGAGGATGGCAATCTTGTGGTTTTAGATAGCAACAAAAGGGTTGTTTGGTCATCAAATGTGACACATAATATTGCAACCAATTAAACTGCCAAACTTTTAGAGACCGGAAATCTAGTCCTGATAGATGATGCCACGGGAGAAAGTATGTGGGAGAGTTTCCGACATCCTTGTCATGCTCTCGTGCCAAAGATGAAACTTAGTATTATCCAAAAAACATACGAGAATGTACGCATAACAGCATGGAGAAGTCCTTCTGATCCTTCTCTAGGGTACTACTCTGCTATTCTTGAACGCCCCAACATTCCAGAAGTGTTTTACTGGATTAATGAAACGCAACCGTATTATCGGACTGGTCCATGGAATGGTCAGATTTTTATTGGCTTGCCTCAGATGTCACGTGGTTATCTATATGGATGGAATATGATGAATGATGAAGATGATGGAACTGTCTATCTTTCTTACAATTTGCCAAGTCAATCATACTTTGGAGTCATGACCTTGAATCCACAGGGTCACCCTACAATCGAATGGTGGAGGGACCGAAAGTTAGTGTGGAGGGAGGTGTTGCAAGGAAACTCATGTGATCGTTATGGTCATTGTGGGGCATTTGGAAGCTGTAATTGGCAGAGTTCACCAATATGCAACTGTTTGAGTGGATATAAGCCTAAATATGTAGACGAGTGGAATAGAAAAAAATGGACTAGTGGGTGTGTGACGAGTGAGCCACTGCAATGTGGTGAACAAACAAATGGTAGAGAAGTCAGCAAAGATGGGTTTTTGAGGCTTGAGAATATGAAAGTTCCAGACTTCGTACAAAGGTTAGATTGTTTGGAAGATGAATGCAGAGCACAGTGTTTGGAGAATTGTTCTTGTGTGGCCTATGCATATGACAATGGCATTGGATGCATGGTTTGGAGTGGAGACTTGATCGACATACAGAAGTTCTCAAGTGGAGGGGTTGATCTTTACATTCGTGTGCCACCTTCAGAATCAGAACTTGGTATATTCTTTTTTGATTACTTGCTAAGTTGTAACGTATTTCAAGTACTATTAGCGTAAATCAAAGCTGTTTGATATGTGTTTCTGCAGAAAAACATTCAGACAAAAGAAGACACAAGACAATTTTAATTCCACTTGGAATATCTATAGGAATGGTTGCCTTGGCTGGCTGTGTTTGTCTCTCACGGAAAAGGACTGCTAAATCAATAGGTATGTATGTTAAATTAGTGTTATTTTGACTTCTGAGTCAAGAATATTCGCGGCACTGCAATTAAAAAAGATGAAAAATGATTTCTGCCAATTTGACATTCCTACCTGTCATTCCTCATTTTCCTTAATTACTTTTGCTAGGAAAAATATGTATATTCTGTAGAAATATGTTGCTTGCTACTGCAATGAAAAAGGAAGGGAGAGGGAGGGATTAAGAGATGGTGAACTTCTTAAAAAAAAATAATCTGAAATAAAATAGTTGTACAAATTAATTATTTAAATATTTAATTCTAATTGCTGTAAAATCTCATACTCAAGTACGTGCAGTTAGTTTGACGTGATGATAAAGTATTAATTATCACAGGAAAAATAAATTCACAAAGGCAAGGAATGAACGAAGATCAGAAACAAGTCAAATTGAATGATCAGTTACCGTTTTTTAATTTTGAAAAACTTTTAAATGCTACAAATAATTTTCACTCGGCCAACGAGCTAGGTAAAGGAGGTTTTGGTTCAGTATATAAGGTAAGTTTTGTTTTGCGTAAACATCAATTTTCAAATAATTTCATTAATTAAAATAGTACAAAATCTATCCTGTTTTTAATTGCCTATCAGGGACAATTGAAAGATGGACACGAAATAGCAGTGAAAAGACTGTCAAGAACCTCAGGACAAGGTTTAGAAGAATGCATGAATGAGGTATTAGTGATTTCAAAGCTTCAACATCGCAATCTTGTCAGACTTCTTGGTTGCTGTATTGAACCGGAGGAAAATATGTTGGTATACGAGTATATGCGCGCCTAACTAGAGTTTGGATGTAATATTATTTGGTTAGTTCAAGATTCTTTCTTATCTATTGCTTATAAGAGTATCCTAAACAATTGAGGCCTTCAATTCCAAAAACTCTGTTACTCAACAGAATACGATTATATCTTTAATATTATTTTACTTAACTTTTAGATTCTATTGCAGATCCTGCTAAAAAGAAGGATCTAGATTGGCCAAAACGCTTCAATATAATTGAAGGAATCTCTAGGGGTTTGCTTTATCTCCACAGAGATTCTAGAATAAAAATTATACACTGAGACTTAAAGGTTAGCAACATCTTGTTGGATGGAGAGCTGAATCCAAAAATATCAGACTTTGGTATGGCCAAAATATTTGGAGGAAATGATATGCAAGCCAATACTAGAAGGGTTGTTGGAACATTCTAAGCAGCTCTTCTACATCAAAATCAGCAGTGGTTATATGTGGCCATTCGCATTTTTCTCCCACTATTCCATGATGACTTAACTTTGTTATATATGGCTTAAATGCAGTGGTTATATGCCTCCAGAATATGCATTCCAAGGGTTGGTTTCTGAGAAATTAGATGTCTTTGGTTTTGGAGTCTTGTTGCTAGAGATTATTAGTGGGAGAAAAATCAGCAGCTGTTACGATCATGACCAATCATTGAGTCTCTTAGGATTTGTAAGCCTTTCTAAATTATTTGCTTAGTTTTGAAAAGACATTCACCTGTTGATAATTGTGAAAATGTTTAGTTATTTTAACTTTTATAAATTGGTTCTTGTTTTGGTTCCAGGCTTGGAAATTATGGAATGAAAAGGACATCCAATCACTGATAGACCCAGAAATATCTAATCCAAATAATGTGAATGACATTGTGAGATGCATACACTTAGGACTTCTTTGTTGACAAGAACTTGCAAAAGAAAGGCCACTTATGGGCTATGGCTACAGTAGTTTCAATGCTTAATAGTGAGATTGTCAATCTTCCTCCCCCATTACATCCCGCATTCATCAAAAGGCAAATTGTATCGTGTGCAGATTCATCTCAACATCACATAACACAGAAAATCAACACTGTTACTGTCACAGGCATACAAGGTAGATAGCAAATTATGAATAAAAAACTATGGGCCTATGGCTGAGTATACTCCTAAAGATCTTGAACTTTTAAAAACTGTAGACAATCCAGATCAGACATTGATATTTGTAGTCAGAACCTATGAACTTGATTTTTTATTTTTATCATCAAACTTGAAACTTGAAACGGAGGTCATCAGTTTGAACTTGGTTTGAACTAAAGGTGTGTGCTGGGTTTAATTTCAATATCAAAGTTTGTTCTCTTGTAACATTGTTGATTATTACTATTAGTCATTGCGTACCTAAAGTCTGAGTAAAGTATTATTTGACTAACTTTATTGTAAAGGTAAATGCAAAGTAGAAGTTTTGGTTTATAGTAATTCTTGTTGGGAGCTGTAATTAATTGCGTAATCCATTGAGCCACTTTTATGCATTCTTTGAACTAGAAATTGTAATTAACTAGTTATCATTTGAACTCACTAAAAGTTGAATTTTTTATATGATATATTTCTAACTATTAGAGCTTTTATTAATGTTGAAAGAACAATTAACTGATGGTCATCATTTTTCTATACAGTAACCAGGAAAATATTTACAATATTTTCTTTTAACTAATGTGATACTTTATGCATTAAATATGCATTTTTCTATAATGTATCACATTAAATGTTCATGTGTCATGAAAATGATCTCACAGCAAATATTGGCCAACTCAGCTTCCACCTTCTGCCTATAATGTTTATCAGAGCATTTACAATCCAACACCCCACTTTAAAGTTCTTAAATGGATTTCACAATTACATATCACTCATATATACTTTTATAATTTAAGAACCTTACTTCTCCAATTCAGCCACTCTACAAAATTTAGGACTTAAGTTGATTCGACAAATAACCAAGTATCCTTATATTTTATCACTTTTTGACAAAAATACAAACATATAGGTCCCACAGGTTTTTTTTACTTATACAAGCACTTGTTTCCTATGTAAGATTCTACTCCAACAAACAACTCGATAAGCACCGTTCTGTTTCTTGGATACTATAATGGATACCACCGATGCATATGCTCTTAGTTTATTTCCTTCGCATCTCTTTCTCTTGAGAATTATTAGTACTACTTACATGATTATTTAAGAATATCACATAATTTCCTCAAAAAAATATCACATGATCGGTTAAAAATCTAACAATTAATTTGTTATATTTTAATCTGAATCTTCTTAATAAAATTTAATAATTAATATTTATTTCATTCACTTTCATCTAAAAACAATCCTATTGACATATATATATAGTCTTTAAAGCGTGCAGATAGAAGGGAAGGGTTGTTTGTTAGGATGCCATTTGTTTAAAACCGTTAAAAGTGCTTCAAAGCCCAACACAGTCACACAGGGTAGTCTTATATTTGGATAAATCATAGTTTTTTTTAAAAAATTATTAAGAGATCTAATAACATGTGTGTGTATTTTAAATCCCTGATATATCATGTTTAATTTTTACGAATAAAAATAATTATTATTTTTGGATAGAAGACATAGTTAAACCAGAATCAAACTGATAATAACTGGTTTCCCCAGTACATTTCCCAGTAGTTAGCAATGATGTTAGCATGATAACCTCAGTCAACAACTGCGGCTTCTTAAATATGATATTCTGGTCGCGGGACGCGTTTCCATTCGTAAGTTCTTAAACGTGAGAAAGTCAAAGATAGTGAACTAAATGAATTAAGAAAAAAGATTGGTAAACCAATAACAATCTTATTATCATTTTATGTGATTATTTAGTGAATAATTAGTCCTTTATATATAACTCTTCCATGCCTCAAAAGCATTAGGGCAACAAATTAATTGACTTGACTTGTCCCTTTGTATAGGATGAAGTTGACTTCACTATTCACGGTTTCAAGATGTGGAAAAACCTGGCCCTCTAGAAAAACAATAAAGCAGGCAACTAGCCTTTTCATCAGCTGAATGGAAAACTGAGAGTCAACTAAATGCTCGAGTAGAATGGGAATAGAAATATAACAATGCACATGTTTACACGAGTAATTTCCGGATAATTATAATGTTAGTTAGCAAATCAAATTAATTACAAACTCAAAATATATTAAAATAATAAAAAGACAACAAAGCTCTTGTTAAACTATTGAGTTTTATTTTTAATTCACAGTGCTCTGCATTCTAAGTATCAACTGATTCCGTTCTAATCCAATGGCATATGCTTCCTGAATTATAAATTTTATTTTTATGTTAAGACAAACTGAAAATATATTCTATGGGTGTGACTCAATTAATAATATATGGTTTATTTGTATAGGGCCTAAATTCGGTTACCCATATTACATCTTTATGAAGGGAGGAAAATTTTTAAATATGACAAAAACTCGAAACGAAGATTAATTTTGTAGTGAAATGAAAGAATTAAACTTGTAAAAATATTTTAGTATTTCACAAAATAGGTAAAAATTCTAATCTCATAACAAATTATTATATGGTCAGGGGATTATCATGTGAATATAATTCCAACCAATCTCCATATTACACATAATAAAGTTATTTACTTTTAAGAGAAAGTTAATAAAGTTTGATTATATGTCATGTAAAAATCAACTGACCAAAAACACATAATAATTTTTTTTTCCTAATTAGGTGGTTAAAAAACAGTAGGGGATCAAACCAATTGAGCCTTCTATTCAACAGACACAGATCACAACAATACAAAGATACAGAGTCCAAAAGGAATTTTGAATGAATCACGGGATAGACGTAAACCTCGTTAACTGCACAGTAGCATGGTTTAAGAAGACATCATCACACAGGTGACAGGACAAACACTATATTCACAGTTCTGCAGACACGGTGAAAGTGTTGAGCACTAATATTATGGGATTCCTAAATACTTTGCTCATAGTATTTCCCATCATTTTCCTGGGTTTGACCTCTGCCACGGACACCCTTACATCTTCTCAATCCATCAGAGACTCAGAGACAGTAGTAACCTCAAACGACAGTGTCTTCAAACTTGGTTTCTTCAGCCCTCAAAATTCAACACACCGCTACGTAGGAATCTGGTACCTCTCTGACTCCAACGTCATATGGATAGCTAATAGAGACAAACCACTCTTAGATTCTTCTGGGGTTTTGAAAATCTCCAAAGACGGTAACCTCGTGCTAGTTGATGGAAAAAACCATGTTATTTGGTCGTCAAATGTGTCAAACACTGCAACAATCACCTCCACTGCTCAACTTTCACGTTCTGGGAATCTAGTGCTGAAAGATGACTCCACTGGACAGATCCTATGGGAAAGTTTCAATCATCCTTGTGATTCAGCAGTGCCAACCATGAGGATCAGTGCTAACAGAATCACAGGTGAGAAAATAAGGTTTGTGTCGAGCAAAAGCGCTTCTGATCCTTCTACTGGCTACTTCTCTGCTTCCCTTGAACGTTTGGATGCACCAGAAGTGTTTTTGTGGATTAATGGAACTCGCCCTTATTGGAGGACTGGTCCATGGAATGGTAGAATCTTCATTGGAACACCACTGATGTCAACTGGGTATTTGTATGGATGGAATGTAGGATATGAAGGAAATGAAACTGTTTATCTAACTTACAGTTTCGCCGATCCTTCTTCGTTTGGAATCCTTACCTTGATACCACAAGGAAAGCTTAAATTGGTAAGGTATTATAACAGAAAGCACACGCTGACTTTGGATTTGGGAATTTCTGATTGTGATGTTTATGGCACGTGTGGGGCATTTGGAAGCTGTAATGGGCAGAATTCACCAATATGCAGCTGTTTGAGTGGATATGAACCAAGGAATCAAGAGGAGTGGAGTAGGCAAAATTGGACTAGTGGGTGTGTGAGAAAGGTGCCACTCAAGTGTGAGAGGTTTAAAAATGGGAGTAAAGATGGGCAAGAAGATCAATTTTTGAAACTTGAAACTATGAAAGTTCCAGACTTCGCGGAGAGGTTGGATGTCGAGGAAGGTCAATGTGGAACGAAGTGCTTGCAGAATTGCTCTTGTTTGGCGTATGCATATGATGCTGGCATTGGATGCTTGTATTGGACTAGAGACTTAATTGACTTGCAAAAATTCCAAACTGCAGGAGTTGATCTCTACGTCCGTCTCGCCCGTTCAGAATTTCAATCCAGTATGAGGTTTTTTCATTGTTCTCTGTTTGTGTTTAACCTTAACAAGTTTTAGATTACATTCTTACAATTTAATGTTTGTTAGTCTGATGCTGGATTTCTTTTAACTTTTTGTAGGTAATGCACAAGAGCATACTAATAAGACAAGACGCAAGAGATTAATCATTGGAATTACAGTGGTAACTGCTGGAACAATTATCTTTGTCATCTGTGCTTATCTAACCATTCGTAGATTTAACTCGCGGAAGGGAACTGCTAAAGATTCGGGTAATCAAGCCTTAATGGAATTAGGAAAACTTATATTTAAGAAGAATAAATAGTGCTTATTTTTTCCATATCTGCTTCTAACTTTGATGCCAACTGCTTATTCGCTTAATACAAACAGTCTATAACAACTTTGAGTTTGGAAGTTTAAAGATTGTATAATTTCATAGGCAATATGATACAAATGGGATTATTTTAACAATTTAGCATGACATCTTTTCTGTGGTACAAAGGCATTTTGGAAAGAATTTATGATCTAATTTAATAGTAAAGAGTAAGATGAATATCGATCTCTACTCATTTAATGGAGTTTATTTAAGCACTAACATATTATAAATGGTTTCTCCATTTGTGGTTTTTTACGTTTTTTTATTATTTCATATAAATTAGAGATGAGAAGAACAGTTGTTATTTTATTCTTTCCAGAAATACTAATTCATTTGGAACATGTCCAGAAAATCAGAGTCAAAGAGTGACTGAGGTCCAGAAACCAGCTAAACTGGATGAGCTACCGCTATTTGATTTTGACGTCGTTGCAAATGCCACAAACAACTTTCACTTAGCTAATACGCTTGGAAAGGGAGGTTTCGGTCCAGTGTACAAGGTAATATATTTTGTCTAGTGGCATTCATTTATACATATCACATATTTCTAATACTTCCAATTTAATTTTGTTCAATTTGCCTTAGGGATTATTGCCAGATGGCCAGGAAATTGCAGTGAAAAGACTCGCCAAAGCATCTGGACAAGGTCTAGAAGAATTTATGAATGAAGTGGTGGTCATTTCTAAGCTTCAACATCGCAATCTTGTAAAACTTCTCGGATGCTGTGTTGATGGAGATGAAAAGATGCTCATCTATGAGTTCATGCCAAATAAAAGTTTAGATGCATTCATCTTTGGTTAGTTTATACATCTATGTATTTCACCTTCTAAACATTCAGGCCTGTAAGCTAGCATATTATTTTGGCTAAAAAAAATTCTTGTTCTTTTTCTTTTCAGATCCACTCAGGCAGAAACTGCTAGACTGGACAAAACGTTTTAATATAATTGAAGGAGTTGCCCGTGGCTTACTCTATCTTCATAGAGATTCTAGATTAAAAATCATACATAGAGATTTGAAGGCAAGCAATATCTTGCTGGATGCAGAGATGAATCCAAAAATATCAGACTTTGGTTTGGCTAGAATATATAAAGGCGAGGATGAAGTTAATACCAAAAGAGTTGTGGGCACATAGTAAGTATATATGCCCAATTGTACTTGACATTATTAGCATATTATTTGCTTTGAGAATTAACTCGTATGTGATCTAAATAAATACAGTGGCTACATGTCCCCGGAATATGCAATGGAAGGACTGTTTTCTGAGAAATCAGATATCTATAGCTTTGGTGTTTTGTTATTGGAGATTATTAGTGGAAAAAGAAACACTAGTTTTCGTAATGATGACCAGTCTCTCAGCCTTATAGGATATGTATGTCTCTTCCTACCTCAGAACTTTCTTAATTACCTAGCCTTGGGTTGCTATCTATTATTTCCATTCATTTTCACACATGTTCTATGCTGTTTTTAAATTAGGCGTGGAATCTATGGAACGAAGACAATATTAGTTTTTTGGTTGATCCAGAGATATCAGTTTCAGGATCTGAGAATCATATTTTGAGGTGCATTCACATAGCATTTCTATGCGTGCAAGAAGTTGCAAAAACAAGACCAACTATGACCACTGTGCTTTCGATGCTTAATAGTGAGATTTCCCATCTCCCTCCTCCTAGGCAAGTTGGATTTGTTCAGAAGCAAAGTTCATCAAGTTTAGAGTCTTCTTCTCAAGAAAATCAGTGTAACTCCAACAACCATGTAACTCTTACTGAGATGCAAGGCAGATAACCATATGAATCATTTTAACTGTTAAAATATTTGCCATTCTATATGCTGAAGATATTAAATAGATGATTATTCAATTATATTTATAGACTAGAAGTCTTGTTTTATAGATTATCAGAAATCCTTCAACTTGTTAGAATTGGGAACTTTGGGATTTGACTTTTCTGGACTTCTAATATAACAGTAATTCTTTAAGGATGGCATTTAATTAAACTAACTGGCAGTAGTGCTAAGTACCATAGATTAAGGATATGTTCAATTAAATAAATGAAAAGCGAGTTGATCAAATATCAACAATAAAAAATCACTTAACAATAGAAGCTTTTGAAAAGAATAAATGACAATGGACCAAATCTGAAATAAGAGAAAAACAAAGTGGTCAATATTGGCAATTCAATCTATGATGAAAACCCAGAAGTCAAACCGCTAGGATTTTGCTATATCTCTAATGGTATACTCTTTCCATCAAGATCTTAGTTATAAAGAGGGAAATTCAGGCATATACTTTGTTGCTGAGGTACATATTTGTGTATGATATTAAGGTACACAATCATTTAGTTTCATGCTAGTATCCAGTTGTTTGAGTGCATACCTCTTTGTATCTATGCACTCATTGAAAATGAAATGAAATAAATGTTTAACTTAAAAAAAAAAAAAAAAACTCAATCGCCACTTTTTCTAAAGTGTTGTAATATTTAGTGTTGACGTATTCCATATAGTAAGGGCGTTGCACTTATATTTCAGGGCTCATTACACGGAAAAATTTATTCTCTTAAAATGCACTAAAGCAACGCCAGGATTATTTGTGCTCTTAAAATCGTTCAATCACAGAGTAATCTTACTAGATATAAAACTGACATGAGTAATGGTCAGACAACAAAAAGGGCCAATTTTCGGTGTCTAGTGCTTATAAATTTTCGGTGTCTAGTGCTTATAAATAAATAATTTTCATAATTTAGAAACTACAGGTATGTGGAAAAGAATTTTGGAAACTAGCCATGCCTTAGAGAATTCGAGTATTCATATGGCAAGTAGCTCATGGAAGATTGAAGACAAAAAGTTGGCTTGCAAAGTGGGGGATTGGTTCTCCTTATTGCAATCATTGTCCCTTAGTTCAAAAACTTCTATGCATGTCTTAAAAGACTATTCGCGGACCCTATGAAGTTGGAATCACCTTGTTGCTATAGAATTTAAAAGTGATTTCTTTAGTATGCAATTTCAGGATTGGATAGAATTTAATCTTAACAGTGATGTTGGTCCTCAAGGCTATTCTCCTTGGCCTGAATTATGGGCCACGACTTGCTATTATTTTTGGTAGTGGAGGAACATACAACAACATGATGATTCATTTGTTTATACATGCAAACCTTGGGAAGAAATCTGTCATTATTGGAAGAAATACAAATCTGCCCAACTTCAATTTAATCCCTCTGTAAATTATGTTAAAGAGGAAATGGAGTTCTCCTCCTGAAGGTTGGTTTTGCTTGAATACAGATGGATCTTTGAAATCATCACAAGGTATGGCTACTTGTGGAGGTCTCCTGCGATATCATCATGGTAGATGGAAAATAGGATTTGCCACACTACAACCTTTGTTGCTGAGTTGTGGGGAGTTATACAGGGCTTGTGTATTGGTAGAGATCAAGGTATGCAAAATGTCTTGCTGCAAGTAGTTTCAGAATCTGTTGTTAAAAGCATTAAAGGAGGCAAAGTTGGATGCATATCTGGAGCACCCTTGGTTCGAGTAATAATAGAATTGATGAAACAATTGAGGTCACTTTATGTTATTCATATATATAGGGAGGCTAATAGGTGTGCAGATGCTATGGTTAGTCTTGCATGTGATATGGAGGCTGATTATATGATTTATGAGGAACCGCCAGCTCCTTGGATGCAGCTGATTAGTTTTGATGTAAAGGGCGTCTCTACCTCACGCTTTATAACAATGTAATCTCCTCTTTTGGGCTTTAAGCCCCTTTGAATAAAAAACCAAAAAAACTGACATGAGATTACCCTTATACTCCCAACGAAGAAAAAAAAATCTGCACCAACAAAATGCATACATTTAAGTCATGGAGACGTTCAACTGGCTTCTTGTTACACGTTTTTCTGACATTATTAACCTTCCTTAAAGGTCTTGCCACTTTAGACCATTTTGGCACTTTAAACAGTTTGAAGTGACAGTATATTTACATAATGATTCCTTAAAAAATCAATAAATTGCTTCGTTTGAATTTGCCTTGTCTCGATCTAATATGAGCAGCAAAAAGCAATCAACCGAGGGTGAAAATCATGGCACTGGTCAGACACGGAATGTTTGGTATTCCAACATGTCAAATACTCAAATGTTAGGCAAGGTGGCTTGTTGTCCTTTGAGACATATTTTTACTGACTCTTTGGTGTTATTTTTTCCATTTTTTCTGCTCATTATAAGACTTCTTCTCTGCACGATGCTTTCAATATTAGAGCTACAAATTGTACTTCAAATTTGTCTTAAAAGCCTTCACAAGTGTATTCAGAGAAAGCATACAAATATAGGTGTGATAAAACATGAATTGAATTTGAAAATAGCTAGTTGCACTTATTATTATTTAATACTAGCATGCTACCTTGTTCTTAAAACAAAAATTCTTGATTACACATTGGCCTTTTTCCTTAAAAGATATATACATTTAACCTGCATAAATATTTTGAGGGTCATTAAAATGGACACGTTAAAGACAATATACACAATTGAGATTGAACATATGCATTACATGTAATTATTATTATAAGTTTTGGTGCTAGCCGGGTAAGCAAAGGAAAGCAGGGTAAACAAGGAAAGCATCAGCTAAACCGTGGAGCAGCTGGAACCATAAGAAACCTTTACAGCTGACATAGTCACTATATAAAGTAAAGACCACATTTAGAGTCAAAGGAGTCCTCTCTCATTAGGCTATCATATTTCATTCGAAAACAGTTCATAGAAACTTAAGTGCTAATTGATACCAAGAGTGAAAAAAAAATATGTATGATAGGTAATATGATGTAATAGAAATAAATAAATAAAGAGAAATAGTATATTAATAAAGTGTTTGATCTATGATTGATTATATATCATTATTCTATTTCATTTTTGTTTGAGATTTATAAATTAAAAGATATGTTTAAAAATATTTATGATTATAATATAAGTTTGTATAAATGTTTATTTTGAATTTTTTTTAATGTTTTTAGAAGTTAAACATTATAAGTTCTAAAAATATGTATCACAGTCCAAAAAAAAAAAATCACAAAAGCAAATGGATTCTAAAATTTGATATATAAAAATTAAGTGGCGCGTTCAAATGTAAAGGCCTAGTACGATTTGCATATGTCCCATTGGCAAAGGTCTAAGCAAAATTAATATGTTCGAATTCGGCCTAGCACTTTATGGATACGTGGCGTGGCACTGGATCAAGTATTCTAAAAGCCGGTTGTTCGTACAAGGCCTTGCTAAGGCCCAATCTATTCACATTCCCTTTTTTGCTCTTTTTCATAATTTTTTTTATATTTCCCAAAATATTGCTCTTTCCTCTCAGCCTCACATCCTCTAATTTTTGTGCAAATTTTATGAAAATTATTTTCTATATTACAATTTTTTTATATATTACGAAAACTAGCTTTTGTGATTTTTTTTTTGTTTATAAAGATATAAACATATGAAAAAACTAATTTCTATAAAGAATATAAGCGAAGAAAAAAAAATGGTGGTGTAAATTCCGTCTCCCCCTTGCTAATCACAAATTTGTGAAGATGAAGATTAAGAACTATGTCTAAGACACGGTTAAGCTTAAGACCCGTCTTATTCATTGTATAGGTAAGTTAGGGCCCGTCTCATTCATTGTATAGATAAATGGCACCGACAAAATTATTGGGCTGGTTTATATATGCTAACTGCTAAGAGGCCGGTGAGAAAAACTTGTTAATTGTTATTGTTGACTTAAAAAAAAAAGAGTAAATTACACTTGAATCTTCTAAGATTAGCGTTTATTGCATTCAATTTTAGTCTTTTTTTTTTTTATCATAAACAAGACTCCCATGTTTTTAATCATCCATTACACTGTGACCCATTGACTCACTAATACTGTTAAAGATAATGAGAAAAAGGAGAAAGAAGTGGGATCTATTGGCTTCACCGTCACGTCCTAGACCCCTATGAAGGTGGCATTGCCGTACTTGATAAAATAATTATCGAGCTGCAATTTGCCATCATAGGAGGTGAAGCAGAGGCTGTCAAGAGCACTGGTCATTGGTGAGGTCGTTGCGACATTGGAAGAGGTCATAAACAGCGTCAGAGGAAGCGGGGATAGTGAAGTTTTCGTGGTTGACAAAAGCGATGGAATTGACGAGGGAGGTGAGGAGCAAGTTGACGGTGTTTTCGTAGACGAAACCCAATGTGAACTTGGGCTAGGAGCAAACTTGTATGAGAGTTATAGGATTTTTAGGATATTTCACAAAAAATTAACACAATTAGTAAATGTGACTATTTAGGAGAGACAAAAGAAATGTGATTTTAGAGAGGGCATGCAAGTGTAATACGCACTAATCTCAGAGGGTGCGAGTGTAATTTATTCAAAAAATAAAACATCAATGATTTTTAAAAATAAAAAATAAAAAGAAAATACCCATTAGGATTGATTTTAGTGGTGAGAGTTGGAAAAATTTGCACAAGATCCTAAGTTTTAATCTTATTGTTACTCCTTAAATAAATAAAAAAAAAACCTTATTATCACAATTTATTAAGAAAATCCAAAAAGCGAAACAGAGTATTGTAATTAGATGTATTTTTCAAGAACACACCATTAAAATCCTTATTCCTCATATATATTGAGTTGTACACTTTTTTTTAATACTCATCACCACCCCTCACTTTTTTTGTAAATTTTCCAACAATGCAATGCTCAAACAATGAGATGTCTATATAATTTTTCTTGTGTTTTTTAAAGTATTGTGAATGATACAGGATAAAAATTTTATATAAGCGATGCACTTTATACCGACAGCTATATTGCTTGCGGTTGCATGTTACTATATGTAACATAACACTTGAATCTCAAGAAAGGAACATAATCGTTGGCCAAAGAATCCCATAGATGTCTTGAGTTTCATGCACGAAATTCTGAAGGCGATAAAAGTATACCAATTAACAAAAAAGGTTTCAGAGGTAGGTCCAATCCTATGTTATCCTACATCATAGAGTTATAGTTCACAACAATATATAATCATCACATTAGATTTGCTTCTTCAATCAAACAAAACCGCTAGTTATCTTGTCCTAATAGAATTAGAGCACCCCTTCAGAAAAATGGCTCATCCTCCCACACAATCGCAGTCTAGAGCAGCCAATAAGCCAAAACGCACAAACCTTCTTCGTTGCATTGCCATGTTCATACTAGCCTTGATCATCCTTGTGGGCATAGCTGTGATCATAATTTGGCTAGTTTTGAAGCCCAAAAGGTTGGAATACACTGTGGAGAATGCTGCAATCCACAACTTCAACTTAACCGATGCAAATCACCTCTATGCCAACTTTGACTTCACCATAAGATCCTACAATCCTAACTCTAGAGTCTCCATATACTATGACACTCTGGAGGTGTCAGTGCGTTATGAGGACCAAACTCTAGCAACCAATGCGGTTCAGCCATTTTTCCAGTCACATAAGAATGTGACCAGGCTTCATGTGGGCCTCACGGCCCAAACCGTGGCCCTGTATGAGTCTGTGCCTAAGGACCTTAGGCTCGAGCGAACCTCAGGAGATATTGAGTTGGATGTGTGGATGAGGGCAAGGATAAGGTTCAAGGTTGGAGTGTGGAAGTCAAAGCATCGTGTTTTGAAGATTTTTTGTTCTCATGTCTTGGTGCACTTTTCTAAAGGAAAGAGTTTCGAAAGGGCACCTTGTGATGTAGAACTCTAAACAAGGCTCACTCACATGTTCTCTCTACCCCTTGTTATTATTTGTTCTTTTTTTGGTTTAATTTTCCTGAGTTTGTCATTGTTAGTTGATGCTATCATTCTTCTGTCAGCGTTGTTGTAATTTTATTTCTGGCTTGTTAATTGGTTTTGGTTTGTTTAAAAATAGTTGTGTCATGTGTGGATATGATACGAAAGAAGGAAAATTGGCTGTTATTCTCCAATTGATGCAAGATTGTAACTTGTAATCATTCTGCATGTATCGTCCTTCAAAGTTATACAGTTTTTATTGGCTTTTTGACCATAAAAGGGTAAAAAAAATCAGTAATTATTATAAGGAAATAACTTTTAAATTATTTACCATTCTAGAGTAAGTGGTGCCATTTGACGACTTCTAAATTAAAAGTCGTACTACCTTTCACAATCTTTATATTTTTCATTCTTTTTAAAGTGAAGTTGCAACTTTATTTACGTTCAAAAGTCCTAAATGTATTTACAAATTTAAAGTCGTAAATATATTTGCGATTTTCAAACTGGAATTTTTTCTTTTTTGAAAGTTACTTTCAAAAGTCATAAAAATATATATGACTTTACCCTATGTTTGGTTGGAGGAAGGAAAATAGGGAAGGAAAAAAAATTCAAAATTTGAATTGGAAAGAAAATGGAAGGAAGAAAAAATTTAAATTTTTGTATCTACAAAATAATTTTTCTTTTCATTTTCTCTCCAAACAAACAAAAGAAAATGTTTCGTTAGTCGTGTTTCCTTTTCTCTCTATTTTCTTTTTTTCTATTTTCTCTCCGACCAAACGGACCCTTAAAGTAGTATATATATTTATAACTTTAAAGTCCTTTTTTTTTTGCTTTTTGCACCCTGCACGACTTTAAAGTCGTGAGACTATTCATGACTTGGACATTAAAGATTGATAAATACACCCCCCATTTTTTATAAGTTTCTCAATAAAAATTGAAACTTACTAATTGTATCCCTTTTTGTTAAGTATACTCCAATCTTTTCTTTTAAATCTTAAATTTCAAATAATAATATTTTTAAAATATACTCCAAATAATTACGACAATTGTGTTAACAAAAGTATAAATCATTATACTTGTAAAAATTCATTAAAAAATAAATATATTTAATTAATAAAATCAAAATAAATATATGTTATTTCATATTTTACAAGTTAAAATTATTACCAAAATATTTTCATCCAACAATAAATCTCTAAAAATTTAAATTTTAACATTACTA
>PYAF01001527.1:1638743-1673371 GCA_007407185.1 Glycine tomentella
ATTTATTTATTTTATATTAAAATATATGTTATTTCATATTTTACAAGTTAAAATTATTACCAAAATATTTTCATCCAACAATAAATCTCTAAAAATTTAAATTTTAACATTACTAAAAAATTTATAAAATTAATTAAAATATTAAATGTAATTCAAAGTAACTATAACATAAATTACTAAAATAATTAATAAAATAATTTAAAATATTTACAAAATATTAAATCATATTAAAAAAATAAAATTACTTGCATTTTTAAATAATAAAATTAAACTACTTTTATTTATTTTTAAAATTAATTAAAAAACTTAAAACCAATCCAAAAACTTCACAATGAAACAAATGAAAATAATAAATAGAAGTAATTATAAAATATTTAATATATCTCCATATATTTTAATATAAAATAAATAAATATATATACATATATGTATATATAGCTATAAAAAAGAAAAATAAAATAGTTAAATTAATACGACTTTAAAATCGTATATATATATTTATGACTTTTGAATGTAACTTTCAGAAAAAAAAATTCAAGTTTAAAAGTCATAAATATATTTATAACTTTAAATGTATATATAACTTTTGAACACAAAAAAAAAATTATAAACAGTAAAATTGTAAATAAAGTTATGAGTTCACTTTAAAAAATGAAAAATATAAAAATTGTGACAGATGATACAACTTCTTCTAATTTAAAAGTCATATTAAGCTACACAACTTACTCTGAAATAGAAAATAATTTAAAACTTAATCCATTATGTAATTACTGATTTTTTTTAAAGCCGTTTTTATTGGGTTACCTCATATAGTGACACTTTGACTGGTCATATCATGAGACTTATGAGTTATGACCAGATTGGATTTCAGATTTGTCAACTCTTGGAATTCGTTGATTATAATCGTACAAGAAGTGCAGCATATGGATGGAAACAAAAGAAACCTCAGTCCTGCATATAAAATTTGTTAAGGAATGAATTTAGATAGTTTAACAGGTAATTATGGTTAAATAAATATTTTTTTTTCTATCTGCTTATTAAAAGTATAAGTAATTATTTGTTTAGGCTTATTATATTGTTTATTTAGTACTAGCAAATATATATATATATATATATATATATATATGCACTTTTAATCTCCACGCGTTAACGTTATTTATAATATATTTTTATATAATATATATCAAATAAGTTGAGTAGGTTACTGGTTTTCTCATAATCAAGGCTTTAAAATTTTGTTAAGAAATTTTACTTGATGGCGTAAAACGATACATCTTTTAAAGTAATACAAAAAATAAATCCATGAATTAAAATCTGAGTATAATACACGCACGAATCTTAGCACACAAATAGAAGCATCAATCTGTATCAGGATTGGCGTGTCAATGAAGTAATATTGTGAAATATGAAGTCACACAGCCAATAAAATGTAAGCAGTGAATTAGAGGGTCGAGGAAGGACTTATTGATATATTCCAACCTCAAACATAGTTTTCTTCAAAAGAATTTAGTTGAATGATCACGCGAAAATTCACATATTGACAGTGTCTTTCCTATAAATGCCAGGTAAATTTTCAGACTGAAAAGAACTGGACACTCATGGAAATAATTATCAATTTTATCTGTTCAACTCTTATATAAAATTTCACAAACGGTTCGAACGCTGCATATTAAGAGTGCATGATACAAGCCAAAGAATCTAGTTCAATTGGTTAAGTAAGATGCATGTGATATTGTAAACAGTTTGTATTGTCTTTCATTCCTACACATAAAAAGATAAGTGCATGATACACTGGTTCAGTTCAGGCAATGGGATTCAGTAGGGGTGGAAACACGTTAGCTGTTTTTCTCATTCTGTCAAACTTTTACATGAATTTGGTCACTGCCTTAGACACCATTACAGTGTCTCGATTAATGAAAGACCCTGAAACTGTGATCTCTAACGATGGTGCATTCAAGCTAGGATTCTTCAGCCCCGGAAACACATCAAATCGCTATGTAGGAATCTGGTATCTCTCCGAATCCAATGTCATATGGGTGGCCAACAGAGGCCAACCACTAGAGGATTCTTCAGGGGTTGTCACCATATCCGACGACAGAAATCTTGTAGTGCTGAACGGAAGAAAACAAGTGGTTTGGTCATCAAATGTATCAAACATTGAATCCAATTCAACTGCCCAACTTCTGAACACTGGAAACCTTGTCTTGCTGGATAACATCACAGGCAAGACAGTATGGGAGAGTTTCAAACACCCCTCTGACACTTTCTTACCAAATATGATAATTAGCACCAACCAAGTGACACAGGAGAAAGTTAAAGTTACTTCGTGGAAAAGCCTTTCTGATCCAGCCATTGGAACCTTCTCTGGAAGCCTTGAGCGTCTCAGTGTTCCTGAAGTGTTTGTTTGGAATCAAACACAACCATACTGGCGCTCAGGTCCATGGAACGGTCAGGTTTTTATTGGTTTGGCTAGGATGTATACTTCTGCATATCTGAATGGATTCAGCGTAGAAAGGAAAAATAACATAACTGTTCAGATAACCTATACTTTGCCAAATGCTTCTTTCTTTGGCACCATTTTCTTGAGTCCAGAAGGCAGGATGGTTTACACATCCTGGATCAACAGAAAACTAGTTGGGAAGCGGGTAATTCAACAAAGTAACTGCGATATTTATGGCTTCTGCGGCGCTTATGGAAGCTGTGATTCGAATAGGTTGCCAATAATATGCAGCTGTCTGAGAGGTTTCGAGCCGAGAAACCGTGAGGAATGGAATAGGCAAAACTGGACAAGTGGATGTGTGAGAAGGGAAGCACTGCAGTGTAAGAGGAGTGGAACCAGCAAAGAAGATGGGTTTGTGAAACTGCAGATGTCTAAAGTGCCAGATTTTGCATACCAGTCATCTGTTTCTGCTGACACATGCAGAACTGAGTGCCTGAATAATTGCTCTTGTACAGCATATGCATATGATGCTGTCATTGGCTGTATGTCTTGGAGTGGAGAGTTAATTGATATAGTAAGGTTCTCACATGGAGGAGTTGATCTTTACATCCGCCAAGCTCATTCAGAACTCGGTAAGTACAAGTTTTTTTTTTCTCTAATGTATTTAAATCCGGAACCTTGTAAATACTTTATTCAACTTCTAGTCCAATATCCAGATTCTGATGTGAATATATGTTAATTGCTATACAATACAGATGTGGGGAGAAACATGACATTAATCATCATAGTTACAGTGATAGTAGGAACACTGCTTGTTGCTACTTGTGCATATTTCTTGTGGACATGGACTTCTAAGAGTTCTGGTATGTTTGTTTGTTTTAAAAATCTTGGTTCTAATATTTTATTAAAGTATTCGTGTTCTTTATTTTTAGTGACAAACTTTTTTCTTCTGTAAATTCATTTTTTTTTCTGTGCCGGGGTGGCTGTTGTGTTGGATTTTGGTTCATGTCCATGCAATCAGCAAGAATGGAAAGCCAACCATCGTTGGTGCTGAGGGAAACCCCTCCAGAAAACCGAAATGCAGGTCTTAGTAGAGATCTGAAACAAGTTAAAATCCAGGACCTTCCTGTATTTAACTTTGAAAGCATTGCAACTGCAACAAATTACTTCAATTTAGCTAATAAGCTAGGCCAGGGTGGTTTTGGTTCAGTGTATAAGGTACCATAGCAATGTGAAGTTTGATTCCATCAATAATCTGTGCAATTTGAAAATTTTCTTAAAATTTTGTTCTAGGGGGTATTGCAAGATCGGCAGGAAGTAGCAGTGAAAAGACTTTCAAGAACATCTAGACAGGGGACAGAAGAATTTATGAATGAAGTGACTGTAATTTCAAAACTTCAACACCGTAATCTCGTAAGACTCCTAGGTTTCTGTATTGAAGGGGAGGAAAAGATGTTGATCTTTGAGTACATGCCCAATAAGAGTTTAGATTTTTATCTATTTGGTTAGTCCTCCTTGATTTGTTATTTTTTTTATCTCTGTTGTGAGGACAATTGTGAAAGCCGTTTATCTTTTCACTAGTGTACTTTACTACTCAATTTCAAAAGATAATTTATCTTCTTTTCATATTGCTTCTTCAAGATTACCTCACTTTCTATTGTTTCTTCAGATCCAGTCAAAAAGGTAGTTTTAGATTGGCAAAAACGATTTAATATAATTGAAGGAATCTCTCGAGGCTTGCTTTATCTCCATAGAGATTCTAGATTAAGGATAATACACAGAGACCTGAAGCCAGGCAATATCTTGTTGGATGGAGAATTGAATCCAAAAATATCAGATTTTGGTATGGCCAAAATCTTTGGAGGCTGCGAAGATGAGGCCAATACTAGAAGGGTGGTGGGAACATAGTAAGTGTTCCTTCTTCTTATCCAAGGTCATATTATCATGCTAAGCACCTTAATAGTTAACTTCATATTGAAATTTAAACGCAGTGGCTACATGTCACCTGAATATGCAATGGAAGGGCTGTTTTCAGAGAAATCAGATGTCTTTAGCTTTGGAGTTTTGCTGTTGGAAATAATTAGTGGTAGAAAAAACTCAAGTTTTCGTAATCAAGAGCTGTCATTGAGCCTCTTAGGATATGTAAGCATTTTCAAATTAATTCCTTGTTTGATTCATAAGTCTCTACTTTCTTTTGCGACTTACTACAAATAATAATTGTGATAAACTTTCAAATTTACATGCGAGCATTTATCTCTTTTTTGTTTTTTCAAGGCATGGAAACTATGGAATGGAGAGGATATTGTATCTCTGGTTGATCCAGAAATATGTAATCGGGATAATGTCAATCACACATTGAGATGCATACACATTGGACTTCTATGTGTGCAAGAATTAGCAAAGGAGAGGCCTACTATGGCCACTGTGGTTTCAATGCTTAATAGTGAGATTGTGAATTTTCCTCCTCCACAGCAACCCGCGTTCATACAAAGACAAATTGAGTTGAGAGGAGAGTCGTCTAAACAGAGTCACAATTCAAATTCCATCAATAATGTCACTGTCACAAATTTGCAAGGTAGATAGAAGTTGAGTATGACAAATTGAGTTCAGAAGAGAGTCATCTCAACAGACTCACAAGTGTAATTCCATCAATAATGCTTCGATTAGTTTGTTTTCAAAGTAAACAAATATGTAAAATAAGAATATAAGAATGTATTTATTGTTGATTTAAAATCAATTAAGATAATTACAAAATGTTTTAATTGAAATCAACAATAAATACACCTTTACTTTATCACTAATTAAACCGGATTCTTATATGATGGGTAATAAATTACTACTCCTCATGCCATAAGCCCAAAACCATGTCCCTGCTTCGAGAAGGACATTAAACACCTCCTCCAAAGTTAGAAAGCATTAGGTGCAGGCTGCTCTCAAGAAAGAGATGGATGCTCCATTTACAATATTACTATCACAAACATACAAGGCCGATGGAAACAGACTTGTAACCATCCAGCCTTTCTCTGTTTATGGAACATTAATTTTTTATATTCTAAAATAAATTAGGAATAGTGTTTTTATTCCACACCTTAACAAATAACATGTCAACATACTGCATTTTCTAAAATTTTAGATAGTATTATTAACATTAGTAAAAAAAAACATTTATCTTTTTGTTAATATATTTTATTCTCTTATATTTTTATCCAGATTAGTTGAGGCCCAAATATGGTATTCAGGGCTGTTGCTATCTGCACTCCATATTTTTCTAACCTGCACCTTCGTAATTTTTTATTATCCTGAAATTGCCCTTCCATTCTTATAACAATAACAATGTATCTTCCTTTATCTCTGTCTCCTCAGTTGCTCCATCTTCTTCTATCACTCTTATTTTATACGAAGTAGCTACTATACGAAGGTGTAGAAGGCATGCGTCACCCCTAAGTTGAACGTAAAATACACTGTTTTAGAATATAATTAATTGAGTATAAAATTAACTAACTTAGAATATTTGATTCTTCCAAAAATTGTTGTGCATGACCACTGAAATAATAAAATATTTAACGATTTTGAAATTATATATATAAATTAAAAGTAATTAAACAAAGTAATTATACTAAAAATTATTCTTTTTTTACGCTATAAACTAAAAATTATTCTTAAAGTAATCACTCAATTAATGAATATATGAGAATTATTTCAAAACCAAAATTGAGGTATCTACCCGTCGTGGATGATCTTTTCTCAGAAGTGTCATATATGTCCGAGTAAGTCCTGGGAGAATGTGTCCGTTGCGGATGATCTTTTTCAGGCAATATGATATATCTATATGTATATGATGTATCTGTGTTATAATATACATGTAATATGTTTTGAGAACCGTGATGGCTGGATTGTGTATGATACCAATTTTAATATTATATGTCATGGAAGTGAATTAGGGGGAGGAAATACCTCTAAGGACCCTGAGTTTACTAAGATTGTTATTTCACCCCTGTTGAGGATTACATGTTTTGCAGGTGATGCTCAGGTAGCAGATGGTGGATTCCAGGGCAAGAGGCCCGCGTAGGGATAGGTTCTGTGTGAGCCTTAGACAAATTTTGAGAGCTTGTTGGTTCATCTATTTTGATTATGCCTGTTATTTTTGTACCCTAAGGGGAGTATGTATAGTTTGATATATGTATACATTGTATATTATGCCTGTTATTTTGTACCCTAAAAATTATTTATTTTTATGCTATAAACTAAAAATTATTCTTAAAGTAATCACTCAATTAATGAATATATGAGAATTATTTCAAAACCAAAATTAGAGTTGTTCCACGTAACTCTGGCTCTAAGGAAAGTCCATAATTAGTCCATTCTACTGGCCAGAGAATCTCATCAATCACACCATACTATCACAGTGTATATAATATACATGTTTTCAATAAAAAAAAACAGTAACATACAATTTTAATATACATACAATAAGCATCACTCCCTCGGAGCATGGTGGAACACAGACAATGGAAACACTCTCAAGAACAAAGAGCTTACCTGCATCACGCCCTACATAAAGGCATTACCAGAATCAATCAATAACGGTTCTCAACCGTTAAAAAGAACATAAACATTATTCTTTTACATATAACCCTTTATTTTTCTATCTCAAGTCTCTAAGGCTAGTCACTTAACTGGTGACTGACAGATCCTCACTAAGATCTATCTTGGCCTAATAAAGGTACTAGAGTCGCTCTAAGACCCTGCATAAGTCAATTCAATGCTCTAACCAGACCATATATCATCCAACTTGACTGAAACATTTATTCAAACACGTTTTCACCGTTTATTTAGCCTTTTGAACAACTTTTGTAAAAGCACTAGGCTCATATTTACCATAGTACCTCCATTTAATCAATATTCTTCCTACTCATACATACTTCAGAGTCAAAATCAAACTTCATTAAAAGTCATGTTTCAAAGTTCAATCTTTATCAAAACAACCTTCTGAGCATACTTTTCTAAAGAATCTAAGCCCAATTCCAGCTCTAACACAAATGGGTTACTATTCATCTCAAGAACAATTTCACAAATTAATCGGTAAAACTCGAGTTTCTTACCTCTAAACAGTCAAGGAAGGCTAGAGGATCACTTCTCTAAGCTTTAGCATCCTTGAATCGCCTTCTTCCCTTCCAAAATCTCAGCTTTGAGAAATTCCCTAGAGAACTGGATCTCTCCGATTGATGGTTTTCTCTGAGAACTGATCTTGGAATTTAGCTCATAGAGGAGTTCTAATAAACTTTCTAGTTGGGTGGGAAGTGTTTAGATGAAGAATGGAGAAGATATGAAGCTCTCCAAAGTCGTTAATGGCAGAAGCGCAAGGGAGGAAGAAAAAGAAGTTCTCTGACTCCCAAATTCGTGAAAATGGCCTTTTATAGGCCCCTAATCTACGTCCCCGTGCTACTGGCGCCATATTGGCGCTATCCGCACCAAGTTCCGGTGAAAAATAGGCTTTCTAAAGCACTTCTGGCGCAACTCGCGCCAACTTCCAGCATCTGTAGCGCTAATCGCGTCACTATGGCGCTATTCGCGCCAACTGACAGTATATGTGGCGCTAACCACATCAATCTCATGTCAATAGTGTCAGGATCATTTCTGTCGTTAAATCTGTTGCTATTCCGTTGCTAATTTTCAATTTTTTTTTTACAACCATGATTATTATAAAGATCACGACAATGGAAAACAAATACTACTAATATATATGGTTGAAAAAATATGTGAAAGTTGTGAAAGCAACAAAAAATATGTGAATTGCCCACTTGCAGAATATTTGGACCCTGCTCCGATTTTTCTTAGTGGATTGTTCAAAGTCAACTTCACAGTCAACTTCTCATTCATACGTCTAAACTCTAAAGATTCCAAGTACATGCAATTTCCAATTTTCCATCAAGCAGCGCCATTCAAGAGTTATCGAAACCAAGTACTACTTTGATTCTATCTGTATTGATGTTTGAGCTTAATATACTACTATTTAATAAATATTTAATTAATGTGAAATGTTATTATATTTAGATTATAATATTTTATAATAATAAATTACTATTATAATAATTATTAAATAAGGTTGTATATTGTTATAAAAGATAATTAATGGTACTTTAATATATATATATATATATATTGGAAAAAGTAATTATTAAGTTATGCCTTCATCTTTTAATTGGTCATATACTCATATTACGGAGTCATCTTATAATTCTTTATATTAATATGATTAAAATATACGAATAATCTTTTGATTTATTTTCTAATTTTAAATTGATTTCTAAATTTTTAAAAGTTTTGAAATAGTTATTTATTAATTAATGATACTCTAGTCCTTTAAAAAAATTAGCATTTTTATTTATTTTTCAGGCATAACTTTGAAATTATTTATACAAGACATAAAATTTCTCTTATTCAATTTATATACATAAAAATTATAATAATTAATTAATGTTTTGTAAAAAAAAACTCATAAACATGATGAGGAAGACGTGAAAAGTGAGCCTCTTATTTTTTAGAAAATTAATTATATATTCTAAAACATTTATTTAACTGCAAAAATTATAAAAAGAAAACAAAATAAAAAAGCTTTCCCTCATCATTTTTACTCCACTTGAAGGGAGAATAATGGTTTTGTAGCATCTTATTTTTAGTTTATGAAAGAAAGTGAAGGAAAAAAATGTAAAAAAGAGAACGGAAAAGAGTAATAAAATGAGATGAGTTTTGAACTATTTAATAAAAAAAAAAGTAAAAGAAATAAAGTTTTCAATTAATGTAAAAAATTAGAAAAGAAAGAAAAAAATAAAATGACATATATACCTGAAAAAGAAAAAGGAAAACATGAAATTAAACAATGTCAATTTAGTCATTTTACAATGACTAGCTTCTTTAAAAATGGTAGTGGATTACAGAGAACTTTCTTTCCTCATTTTAGAACGAAGGAAGGGAACAGATTTTAAAAGTTTTTGTTCCTCTCCAATCCATTCCTTCCCCTCTTTCGCAAACAAAGAAAGTGTTAAAGATTCTTTCTTCCTTCTTCTAAATAACGAAAAAATAGTACTTCTGTTTTATTTTCCTCCATCTTCACATGTTCATACATATATACGCTAAATGTTTGGCCACCAAATTGGCAAACTGGTAAAACTCATTTTAGAATAGAAGAAAATGTCAGAGTTGGCAACTGTTTTGTTAAATGAAAAGGATAGATGAGTCAGAATAAGAAAAAAAAAAAAAGGATAGCTGAGTTGATTTTATTTGTAAATTATTAGGATTTGATTGATTAAGTGTTATAACTTAACTTAAGTTTAAAATTTGACTTAATTATTTAAAAGAGTCGCGCTTAATTTTATTTTATTTTAGGTCGATACTGTTTTATTTTCTTGGTTAATTTTCGGTTGCTGGTACGTAGAAAAATGATTAAACAAATTGTGAGATAATATTCGAATTACTCGGCACGCTCACGTTTATGTTATGTTTGGTCGGCGTTTATGTTATGTTTGTATTAGAAGTCAAATAGAGAAAAAAATGTACGGAAGATAAAATTAAATGAACGTGTTTTATATCATTTAAAATATTTTAATCTAAAATCATTTTATTGGTATTTTCTTGTTATAAATTATATATTATTATAAAACTATTTATATTTTAATTTTACATGATAAAAATTATTTAACTTTTTAAGAAATTAAAACAAAAAATGAAAAAGAGAAAAAAATTTCACTTTTACTTTATATCAATATAAAAAAATCGTAAGAAATAGTTTTTCAATTTTTTTTACCCTTTTAAGAAATTAAAACAAAAATGAAAAAGAGCAAAAATTTCCACTTTTATTTTATGTTAGTTTTAAAAAAAATCTATCAAGAGAGTCTAGCTTAAGTGATTAAGTAGGATGTGTGAGTGTTCTAAACCTATGATAGCATGTTCAATTTCTATTAGATAAAAAAAAAAGTTTTTTTATAAGTCTTAAGAAAATCTTCAATTTTTTTTTTGTTTTCCATTTTAACTACTAAAAATTTGATATTTTCTCCTTTTCTTTTGGTTTGTAAACCTAAAATTGTAGTAGTGTGCAATGCAAGCAAACTTAAATATGTTTTTTCTACTTGAGATATACCTATTTTAAGATATCCACCAATGCTTCCATCACCCTCATCTATATCCCCTCCTTGAAGCTCAAAGCACAAGGCGCAGATTTAAACTCAATCCGTCACTCGCTTTTTGCCACCTCTGCTCCCATCAAACCCCATGTGCCGACACTATGTGGCCACTTCCCCCATCAAACCCCATGTGCCGACACTATGTGGCCACCTCCACCATCCCCATAGTGTGATGAGTCCAACGTCTCTACCATGGACTCCACCTTGGGACCCTGGGTTAGTTTTTAGGTTCAGATGACAGCGGCGACGATGGCTCCTCTTTTGTCTACCTTTAATCTCATGAAAACCCACGATGGAGATGGAGATCGGTTAAGTTTAAGTTGATTTTAAAGTTGGCCAAACCAATTTTAGAGTTGGTCAAGTCAACTTTAAACATGTTTTTTTCTTTAAAAAAATTATGAAGACTATATTTGACAAAATTAACTTAAAATAAAAAAATTAGTTTATTGAATTATAAATATTTAATAAAACTAGCTGTTAAAATAGTTAAAAAGGGTAAAATTACTTAAAATTAATAAAATCATAATTTATTTTAAAATGGTAAATAGGAAATATGATAAATATATTAAGGACAAATAGGAAAGAAAATATAAAAAGTTAGAAATTATTAAAAAATATTTTTTTACCGAATAATTAAATCAATTTTTTAACTAGTAAAAAAAATTGAAAACTAGTTGAAATACCTTACCAAACATAATGTAAATAATTGAAAATTGAAAGTGTTCTAAAAGTGATGACATGATATTCAATTTATGATCATGTTATCACTTAAGAGTCTCGTACTAAAAACAAGTGTTAAAAGAAAAAATTAAAAATATCAAAAAGGAAAATGTTTTTTTAATAAGTAACAATATAAAAAAGGAATATATCTCACGTTAATAAAACATATTTAAGGCATGTAAGTATATTAGTGCAAGACTGTTACTTTTTAATGCTAAGGATAGCCGTGAAAAAGAAAGTGCGGTAATCTGTATCAGCTCAGCTGAGCTGGAAAGGTGAAGTGAAACCTTTGTACGGTGGGTTCTCCTGTCTCTCTTCTCTGCCATTGTAAGCCATTAAGTCAAGGATTAGTCATTAATAATACAAGTTAATGCCGAACCTTTTTCTTTATTTAATATTCATTCTTTGCTTTGATAAATAAAAACAAAATTTTAACATCGTTACCTATAGCTATGCCTATGACAATGAGTGTGACGTTGTGTTTCATTTTCAACTCTTTCTCTCTTCTCCGAGCCGTGTTTTCAACAACCACTACACAAACGTGTCTTCCTTAAATCAAATGAGGTCCTCTTCTTCCCCTTCATCCCAAACTCATTCTGTCAAATAAATACGTTCCATCTTCTCCCTTTTCTCATTTCATCACAGTCACACACTCACACCCACTAACTAAAAAGTTATCCTTTTATGCTTTCATCACTGCCACTCTCACCCCAAGAAATAATAATTATAATAATACTATGGCAGCGACGAAGATGATCTCGTTTTATCTTTTTCTCTTTTCTTTCCTTTCTTTCTACAATTTGTTTTCTTTAGCAGCTAGTTCAAAGATCAGAATCACGCAGGGTGTCACGATCAGGGACAAAGAGCTTGAAACATTGGTCTCAGAAGAGCGCAACTTCGCGATGGGTTTCTTCAGCTTGGACAAGTCCTCTTCCCGCTACGTCGGAATTTGGTACGACAACATTCCCGGACCAGAAGTTATATGGGTCGCAAACCGCGACAAGCCCATCAACGGCACCGGAGGAGCCATCACAATCGCAAATGACGGCAACCTCGTAGTCCTCGATGGAGCCAGGAACCATGTCTGGTCCACCAACGTTTCCATTGATGGTAACAACAAAAACTCCTCAGCAACTCTTCGTGACGATGGCAATCTCGTACTCACATGCGAAAGGAAAGAGGTTTGGCAAAGCTTCGAGAATCCAACGGATACATACATGCCCGGTATGAAGGTGCCAGTGGGTGGATTGAGCACTAGCCATGTCTTCACTTCATGGAAATCAGCCACGGATCCTTCAAAGGGAAACTACACTATGGGGGTGGATCCTGAAGGGTTACCTCAGATAGTGGTTTGGGAAGGGGAAAAAAGAAGGTGGAGAAGTGGGTATTGGGATGGTAGAATGTTTCAAGGTTTGTCTATCGCAGCAACTTATCTTTACGGTTTCACGCTTAATGGGGATGGTAAAGGTGGTAGGTACTTCATATATAACCCCTTAAACGGCACTGATAAGGTGAGGTTTCAAATAGGGTGGGATGGGTATGAAAGAGAGTTCAGATGGAATGAAGATGAGAAAAGTTGGAACGAGATTCAAAAAGGGCCTTTTCATGAGTGTGATGTTTATAACAAGTGTGGGAGTTTCGCGGCGTGTGATGTGTTAACGTTGTCCCCTGAGGATTTAGTACCTGTTTGTACTTGCATACGAGGTTTTGAACCGAAGCATAGGGATCAGTGGGATAAGGGGAACTGGTCGGGTGGGTGTACGAGGATGACTCCACTCAAGGCTCAGAGGATTAATGTTACTTCTGGGACTCGGGTTAGTGTTGGAGAGGATGGGTTCTTGGATCGTAGGTCTATGAAATTGCCGGATTTCGCACGTGTGGTTGGCACGAATGATTGTGAGAGAGAGTGCTTTAGCAATGATTCTTGTACTGCGTATGCCAATGTTAATGGATTAGGGTGCATGGTGTGGCATGGGGACTTGGTTGATATTCAACATTTGGAAAGTGGAGGAAATACATTGCACATACGCCTCGCTCATTCTGATTTAGGTAAGGTAAAGAGTCCCATTTATTTCTGTTTCCATGAATAACATTTCAATTTTGATTTTGACTTAAAAATTGTCTATGAATATGAAGATTATGAGAAGGGAAGAATGTTTAAAATTTCTCACAAGCTTCTATGATGGTCAGGTTCTAATAACATAGATGACTTTTGTGTCTTCAAATTATACAGATGATGGTGGAAAAACGAACAGAATTGTGATAATATCAACTGTTGTGGCGGCGTTAATCTGCCTAGGAATCTTTGTATGGCTGATGTGGAGATTCAAGGCAAAACTTAAAGGTGAAATATTCATCTCCCTGCATCCTAATCTTTTTTTCTTAGATATTTGAAATGTTGTTTTTGATTTTGACTTGTGTGTGTTTCTCATTTTTTTTCTTTCTAGTTCTGCCTACAGTTTCTTGTTGCAAGAGTAGTGATGTAATACCAGTTTTTGATGAAAACAAGAGCAGAGAGATGTCAGCAGAATTTTCAGGATCAGCTGACCTTAGTTTGGAGGGGAACCAATTAAGTGGACCAGAATTTCCAGTTTTCAATTTTAGTTGCATTTCAATAGCCACAAACAATTTCTCTGAAGAAAATAAACTTGGGCAAGGGGGCTTTGGCCCTGTCTACAAGGTGAAAATGCTTCTATTAAGCCCATCTTTTAGTAATAAAAAAAGTCTTGCTAAAACGTAATGAAAATTATTTGCTCCATTTACCAGGGAAAGCTTCCGGGCGGAGAACAAATAGCTGTTAAGAGGCTTTCAAGACGGTCTGGCCAAGGCTTAGAGGAGTTCAAGAATGAAATGATGCTGATAGCCAAACTACAACACAGAAATTTAGTTAGATTAATGGGTTGCTCTATTCAAGGGGAAGAGAAGTTGCTGGTATACGAATACATGCCAAACAAAAGCTTGGATTGCTTTTTATTTGGTATGTTTCTTCACAGTAGCCATGTTTGTTTCTTTCTGCATTTTTTAATTAACATGATTTTTTCTTAACAATTTTGGACATTTTGGTTATCGCCATGACAGATCCAGTCAAACAAACACAATTACCTTGGACAAGACGTTTTGAAATCATTGAAAGCATTGCAAGAGGATTACTTTATTTGCACCGTGATTCAAGACTTAGAATAATTCATCGAGATTTAAAAGCGAGTAACATTTTGTTGGATGAAAACATGAACCCAAAAATATCAGACTTTGGCTTGGCCAGGATATTTGGTGGGAACCAGAATGAAGCCAATACGAACAGAGTAGTTGGTACATAGTAAGTACGCTTTGATTTTGCTTGAATGTTGAGTCATCCATTTGCAAATTTTTACTTGGACCAAGCTAATCTTAATATATAACTCTGCTGCAGTGGTTATATGGCTCCTGAATATGCAATGGAAGGCCTGTTTTCAGTCAAATCTGATGTATATAGTTTTGGTGTATTACTACTAGAGATTTTGAGTGGCCGCAGAAACACTAGCTTTCGTCACTCAGATGACTCAAGCCTCATAGGATATGTGAGTACCCTATTGAACTTTTTTTTTTTTTTTTGTATCAATGCAATTTTCATAAATATGTTATGCCAATTCTTAGTTTTGCTGAAATTTCTAACTTGTTTAGAAAAACTAGTTTGATAAATGTGTGTCAAGTTGCAACATTTTTAACACAGTTAATTGAAATGCAAGAAGCTAATGTTTTATGACGGAATGGGTGTAGGCATGGCATCTTTGGAATGAACACAGAGCAATGGAACTTCTTGATCCTTGCATTCGTGATTCTAGTCCTAGAAACAAGGTTTTGAGATGCATACACATAGGGATGTTATGTGTGCAAGATTCAGCAGCTCATAGGCCAAACATGTCTGCTGTGGTATTGATGCTGGAAAGTGAAGCAACAACTCTTCCCATGCCTATGAAACCTTTGATTACTTCAATGAGGAGAACTGAGGACAGACAATTTTACATGGATGGCCTTGATGTTTCAAATGATTTGACAGTCACAATGGTGGTAGGGAGATAGAAATTGATTCCATTCCCTTTCTTTGTCAGTTTTGTATGCACTTCTCTTTCACCCTTCACACGTACATACATAGGGCTCATTGTTCTAGTTTTTCTCTTATGACCCTGGTGAAATTAAACTTTACTATACTCTTAATATTGAATACACATTTGTATATATTTATGACAATTGGTATTTTGAGACTTCAGAAATGTGATTTGTTACCTGACAAATAGAAAGAAAAATGAGTAGGATCACTTTATATTGGGTAGGCAAGTATGCAACATAGAAAATTTGAACTAGTTTCACATCATAAAAAAAGAAAATTTAAATTTGAGTTTGTCGACTTCAGGTGCTATCATGTTACATGTTTGCAGGTGTAGTTAATTTTGTCTTCAGAAAAACTTGGGTGGACAACAATCATGATTCTTGTACGTGCTCCACATGCACAGAAAAAGTCCGGAAGTCAAACAAACTAGCTTTTTCTTTTTCTTTTACACGTGATTTGTCCATTATTTTCAACTGCAGGAATTACTTTAGTAGATAAAGTATATTTTCAGCAATTAGCTTTCATAGTCCTTTTTTTTTTATACATATTTTTAGGATTTGTTTCGACAGGAAAATGTAAGTTAGTAAGAACAAAAAATAGAATTAAAATTAAATATATCACAAAAGTAAAAATTTATTTAACGTACACACTTATTTTTTGTATATAAAAAAAACATGTACACTATTTCTAAAGGTGATATATAAATTTAAACTATTAAATTCCTTAAAAAGTACACATAAGAGTAACCTACCAACTATTGTAAACTTTAGTCCTAAAAATATGAAAGTAGAACGGTGTCTTTAATTCTTATACGATTTGTTTCATTATTTTTTTTTGGATAAATTACACTTACATATCTAATAAAATTCAATTTGATAGTCTTTAATTTATAGTTAAATTTCTTTTTTGATTCCTTAATTTATTTCGTAGGTTGTTGAATTAATCCCTTTGTTTTTTTATTAACACATTTTTTTTAATTTCTTACAAAATTATATTAAGTTAAGGAAAGTCAAAGTAATATAAAAAAGGATATTGGATAAAATGTCATTAAATTTCGAGAAATGTCAGTGGAATTTATCCTAATTTTATCAAAGGGGCGTAGATTTTATCAGTTAAATATCAATAAAAATATATTTATTTATTTCTATCAAAATTAAAAAACTTGAAAAAAAGACGGAAAAATATATTTCACTCTTCTATCACTATCCTCCTTTTCTCTAAATCTCTAATGCCTTATTAGACATTTGAAGGACTCGTTTTTATGATTCCCCCCCCCCCCCCTTCTCCGTCAAGCATATTAATGAACTTAAGGTCACTTTCTTTGAAGAAAGCTTCCTTTGATACAACATCTATCTGAGTTGGATAGAACTTCCTGGAAAATTCCATGGTCGTTTTAAAATTTAATTCCTACCCCATCATGATCAAGTTTCAACTACTTTTCGTCACGAGGATCTAGAAACAAATTATTTAATGAATTTGAATTACGTAAACATCAAAATACAAATATTTTGTCCACAAACAAGAGCTATTTAATGAATTTGAATTACGGAAACATAACTGGTCATTAGTAAACTATAACTTCGTTGACAGTTCACTCATGTTAACGTTTAGTATAACTTGCCGGCCGTAATTACTGACTATAAATAAGTTTATGATCTCATTAATTAGTTCCTTAACTTTTATATAATTTTGTAAGAAATTAAAAAATATCTGTATTAATGAAAATAATATATTTTTATACAAATTAAAGAATATTCGTGTGGAGTAAAAATAAATAAAGGAGCACTATCACATCAAATTTTATTAAATCTCAAAAGATGTAAGTGTAATCTACCCTAGAAATTAATAAAAAAAAAACTCGTATAAGAAGCGATCATTATAAATTTATAATTAAAGACGCCGTTCTAGTTTCGTATTTTTAGGACTAATGTATACAATAGTTGGTACTTGGTAGGTTTCTCTTGTTTGTATTTTCTAAGGAATTTAATAGTTTACATATTTATATATCAAAATTACTAAAGAAGGCACTGGAATATTAATGAATTTTTTTATTAGGATTCAAGTTAACTTTTTTTTACAGGAAAAAAGAGGGTTAAGAATAGATTAAAAATCACAGTGGATTGAAAATTAGTTTGTGGGGATAGTTCCATAAAAAATCAAAAGGTGTAATTATGGTGGTTATAAAAAAAATAATACTAATAATAAAATAATACTCCTTTATTTAATATTTTTAGGACACTAATTAACATTATCGAGACATGGAAAAAGGAATTTGGTATGGTTTTCTACTGCAAAAGTGTGTAGTGTTTGGTGCTGGAAAAAAATGATGGTGGATTCAAAACACCTCTCCAGATTCTAGATGTGTTTCTATCCCTATTCCCTGACTCATCCATTAAAAATTAACATATCATTTAAAATATTAACCTGTAATTCTTTTATTGGTGGGACAAGAATGAAGACACAATTAGAGGACAAGTGACTAAAAAAAAAAAAATAGAGGACCAGTGTTTTCTGGATCCATTTATTAGTGTTTTTACGAACTTTCCGAAAAACCCAACTTAATTTTTCTAACCTATGAGAGCCCTTTGTACAAATGTATCTATTAATGGATGGATATATCAAATAGAACCTCACAATCAGTTTTTGTTTTTATGAAATTCAAATTGATGATATTTTTTTTAAAATTTTATTTCAGTCCTTTAAAAGTTTTTTTAATTTTAGTCTTTAATTTTTTTAATCCCTAATATCAATTAACAACATTAAATGATGAGTAACAAAGACATTGTCAACTAGTTGAATTGTCATATCATAAGGAGTTTGACAAGACAATAACGTTTAATTTATGTTGATAAACTATAATTTTAAATTCTTATTTGTTTAAAATAATTAATAATGTCAAATTAGCTTATATAGATATTTAAAACATATTTTACCAGAAAAATAACATATAACTATTGAATCATCACTTAATGCTAGTTATTACTCGACAATGGGGACTAAAATAAAAAAATAAAAATTTAAATAACTAAAAAAATCTTGAAAAAAATTAAAACAAAAAATACCCTATAAAACATGGCCCATACGTGGTACTTGCAACCAGATTCGGTCACCTAATTGGGCCGCCACTAAAACATAATTAGCTAAGTTCAGGTCTGGAAGAGAGAAAGAAAGTCATTACCAAACCAGAACTAAAGCATAATTAGCTGGCTTTGTTAATTATACTGTATGATCCAGTCACCCTTTTATACGGCAAATAACTTTTTTGGTAGAGAAAATGTTTGCCATCTTATTTAAGTTGTTTATAACCATTTATGATTGATAAACTTTTCTTTCTAAATATTTAAGATTTAAATTTAAATTATTAATTAAACTAAAACATAATCTCATATTTATTAATTTACACACTCTTATTAGTACACGGCAAAAAACTTATAAAGTGAATACGATTAATTTATAGAAATAAAAAGGAAAATTGTATATATGTTTCAATCACTTTTATTGGCATTTATTACTTTTTAATAAAAAATTTAAATGAATTGAATCTTAGAAGGTCAATTAAGTCTTAATATTTAAATAATACTTATAAAGGTATTTATATGTTCTCACGTGACGTTAATATTGTGATTTGAATCCACGTCTCGGTGAAAATAAAATAAATATTTTATGGAAAAAAAATAAATTATTTATGTAATATATGAATGTTTCCGGTAAAAAAAAAATGTAGTATATGAATGTTTTGGTAAGTTTATATATAGAATCAATAAATTTTCACTAGTTTGTCATGATTCATGCACATATGAAAAAGGAAAGGGAGAATAGTATTAAGCATCTGATTTGTGTAAAAAAAGAAAATATTAAACATCTAATCAACTTATGCAAGAAGCAGTTGTGAAATATTTTGGATGGCAAACCATATTCACACTGTTGACAGAGCAAAAACAACAGAGTCACATAAGAGAGTCACTGGCGTTACACAATAGGATGGTTTCACTTTTCAAATTTGGGAAAGCCTTTATTCAAACGAAGAAACAACTTAGACCAAGATGCGAATGAATTCCAATGCCGGGGTCAATTTGCCCTTCTTAATTTCCTCACTACCTACCGTCCACAATACCACGGTCCAAAACTATGGAATGAAACTATTATTTCTCTTCCTCACCAAACACTTCATCAACTCTCTCTCCCTGCAAACATGCCTGGTTTCTTATTCTTCCTCTTTTGCTTCTTCTTGGCATCATCGCAACACATCACAATTTCATTCTCCGCAGACACCTTAACCTCATCACAAATTCTTCTAACCAACCAAACCCTCATATCTCCAAGCCAAGTCTTCGCTCTAGGTTTCTTTCCGGGGACCAATTCCACTTGGTACTTAGGCACATGGTACAACAACATCAACGACAGAACCATAGTATGGGTAGCCAACAGAGACAACCCTCTCGAGAACTCCAATGGTTTTCTAAGCATCGGAGAAAACGGAAACATAGTCCTCACAAATCCATCAATGAAGAAGTACCCCGTTTGGTCCTCCAACTCGACAACCAAAGCCAACAACAACAACAACAATCTCGTGCTTCAGCTTCTAGACACAGGAAACCTAGTTCTCAGAGAAGCAAACATAACCGACCCAACAAAATATCTCTGGCAAAGCTTCGATTTCCCAACAGACACGCTCTTACCCGGCATGAAAATGGGGTGGAACCTAGACACTGGCGTTGAGAAACACTTAACATCGTGGAAAGCCACAGGGAGCGACCCTTCAAGCGGAGATTACTCTTTCAAGATAGACACTCGTGGAATACCAGAAATTTTCTTAAGGGATGACCAGAACATAATATACAGAAGTGGCCCTTGGAATGGTGAGAGATTCAGTGGGGTGCCAGAGATGCAACCCGATACAGATTCTATTACGTTTGATTTTTCTTATGATAAAGATGGTGTGTACTATTTGTTCTCCATTGGAAACCGTTCTATTTTGTCGAGGCTGGTTGTGACTTCGGGTGGTGAACTTCAGCGTCTTACTTGGGTGCCAAGTAGCAACACTTGGACCAAGTTTTGGTACGCGCGTAAGGATCAGTGTGATGGCTACAGAGCGTGTGGCCCTTATGGTTTGTGTGACTCCAACGCTTCGCCGGTTTGCATGTGCGTGGGAGGGTTCAGACCGAGGAACTTGCAAGCGTGGAATTTGAGAGATGGTTCTGATGGGTGTGTGAGGAACACGGATTTGAATTGTGGGAGTGACAAGTTTTTGCATTTGGAGAACGTGAAGCTGCCAGAGACAACCTATGTGTTTGCGAACAGGACTATGAACCTAAGGGAGTGTGAGGATTTGTGCTTTAAAAATTGTTCTTGCACTGCTTATGCCAACATTCAGATTACAAACGGTGGAAGCGGGTGCGTGACGTGGACTGGTGAACTCATAGACATGAGGCTGTATCCTACGGGTGGACAAGATCTTTATGTTAGATTAGCAGCTTCTGACGTAGGTACGTGGTCTCTCCCATGTCTCAGTTTGTTTCTTAACAATTGCTTCTGTTCTGCTTTAAAATCTTCCATTCTCTGCTCGCAATAAATTATTAGGTATAAAACTTATTAATTTTTTTGCTAAATTAAAAAACTTGAATATATAGATTGCATTGATCATGCATTGGTACGATACTACCTAATAATTTTATGCTGTTTCATACTCATGCGGTTGATTATTAGAAATTGGGCTAAGGGTCTTTGTTATGCATTTGGCTGGCTGGAATGGAATTAAAATATTGAACCATTTTGAAAGAAAGATAATAAAATAGGACAAATGTTAAACAGTGACGTTAAAATATACAAAATTGTATTTTATTCATAACTTTTTTACATTCTTTTATGATTCTCACAATAAAGATATTTTTCTTTTAGTTCCTTAATCATTATTTAAGAATATTAATTAATAAGATCCATAAAATAATAGGTTATTATGATTTTAGAATTTTTTTGAAATTGACGTTACTCGATTGGATTAGACTAGTAGTGTTGAAATTACGATAATGAGAGTAATTGCTAAAAATAAGAGAATGAGAATAATTACATTTTTGTGATGGAAACGTCGGTTTGGTTGGCTACGAGACAGAGATGTATGGAATACGTGTCCACATGCCGAGTCTCCCGTAATCCTTCCAAAGTAGGAGTGTATGACCCGTTTGTCTCGTTCAAAATTAGAAAATAAAAATTTGTAGGCATATCAATCAACGGGAAACATACAAAACTATTTACATTCCTTTCACGGTTTGTTTCCTGTCGATGTCAACATACTAGCTGGGATTTTGATTGGAAAAAAAATTGGAGACTTAAAATAAGTTTTTAGATTAAAAGTTTGGAGAAAAATATGATAATTTTTTTATTTAAATACATATATTATTTGGGATATTTTTAATCAGAGGAATTTGACTTTCTCTAGAAACAAAAAAAAAAAAAAAGAAAAAAGAATTAGGTCTTTCAAAGTTCAAACAGGAAAAGTTATTGCATCCACCGATCCACGTCCTCTTTTAGCTTTTTGTTAAAGTTTTTAATATTTTGGGTTCTCATTTTTTTAATCAGGTAGATTTTCTTTTAATTTTTTTATCCACAATTTAATCTTTATTTTTATATTTTTATACTGTATATGCTTACTGTATAATCCATGATTTTTTACTAGGAATCTATTTCAACTGAATTCAGTAAAAAAAAAAAAAAAACTGAAATCAATGAGATCTATTATCTTTGAATGACTAAACTGCGCATAAAGACTCAAGTGATTATGTTTGAAATTAAAGTAGTTTTTATATTTTCTTAAATTAGAGTTTAACTACATAAATATCCGCGTATAGCTTTTGCGGAAAAAAAACTTACATAACTAACAAAAAATAATTTTCAAGTGGTACGATACCATTACTCTGTTTCATGGAAAAAAAGTTGTTGATTTGAAAAACAAATGGTCAATTTTTTTTAGCATTCAATTTTCACATAATCCTTTTTTTCAATTTCTTGGTGCCGCCCTAAATTTGTTTTCACGTATGGTCTGATTCTAATAAGGAAAGGAAAGGAAAAAAGAGATCTCTGTCTGCAGGTCGAGGCAATGTTTCTGACTTTGGAAAATAATCAAATATGAACGCAATTATATTTCTTCATTGACCTTTTTCATTTCCGACCTTTTTGACTCGTTCGATTTTCTTTTTGGGTCAGACTAATGCTATATTCTTTTCTCAATCATAATGGTTACATTCACGTTCACATTATTTTTTTCGACAAGAAACAAAATATCTACATTTTTTCCTGATTTGTTTTGCATTTATAATGTTGTTATCTTTAGAAAGTATAATATGAGATGAACAGAGAGTATTGATACACTATAGAGTCATTATACTTACATATACTTTGCTCGCATTGATACATTTTAGTTTAAAATTGTTTATAACAAGAAAATGCCATTGAGGACCACGGAAAGTTCTTAGGTTGGTAGGATTTTGGTGCGTGTCAACTGTGAAAATTGAAAAGGGATAAGGGTTTGGTTCGTGAATATCTGGCCATCAGGCACCTGCAGTGTGTAGGACATATAAAAGCTTATTTTTGTACATTTGGTGGGAGTAGCCATCATTCCAAAGTTGCATGTCTATATCAAACGGAAGGGTCTATCAAATTCAAAACAAACAAAATCCTCTCATTTTTTCTTCTTTTTGTGAATGTGATTTCTTTAATAAGGAAAAGCATGATTACAATATAATAATAATAATAATAATAATAATAATAATAATAATAATAATAATAATAATAATATGTTTGATTGGTTCCTTATCCTGGTCCTTGAAGTGAAATTCTATATCTAATTTGGCACGTTATCTTTTCTGCGTAAGTTTAATGCAAAAACACTAAATGTTCCCTTGTACATAGTGAATAATGGTTGCACATATTTTATTATGAGCTTGTAGGTTGCTTCCAAATTGGTTTAACTGAAAGTGTGACATAGTTTTTTTGTTTTGACTATTTTACTTATGATGAGAGATGATTCATAATTTAATTTGTAATTGCTAGTGTTAGCACTAGAAAACCTATCTTCTAACAAATATGAAGTGGATAAGAGTACTAAAAGAAACCTGTGGTTCACAGGTGACATAGGATCTGGAGGTGGCTCTCACAAGACAAACCATACAGGTGAGGTTGTAGGAATTACAATTTCGGCAGCTGTAATAATATTGGGATTGGTTGTCATTTTCTGGAAGAAGAGGAAACTGTTGGGTATGTCAAATGCAGCCCCTAGAGGTAATGCCCCTCCATATATTGTTAAGTATATGGTATAAATGTTGTGGTGCTAGATGATGACATGTTTTGTCTTGGTTCTTTCCACAAAACCAGGTTCTTTCCAAAGAAGTAGGGATTTGATAATGACTGTACAGAGGAAGTTTTCAACTAATAGAGAAAACTCAGGAGAAAGGAACATGGATGACATAGAGTTGCCAATGTTTGATTTTAATACCATAACAATGGCCACAGACAACTTCTCTGAAGCAAATAAACTTGGACAAGGAGGATTTGGTGTTGTTTACAGGGTAGGTTTGTTATTATAGCTACCACCATAACTCAAAATCAAAAAGCACCCATACAGAAACCATACTAATAGGAGCGAGTGCTTGTGTGTATATATAACAGGGAAGGTAGATGGAAGGCCAAGATATTGCAGTCAAGAGGCTATCAAAAAGCTCCATGCAAGGAGTTGAAGAATTTAAGAATGAAATAAAGTTAATTGTCAGGCTTCAACATCGAAATCTTGTTCGGCTCTTCGGTTGTTGCATTGAGATGCATGAGAGGTTGCTAGTGTATGAGTACATGGAAAATAGAAGTCTTGATTCCATTTTGTTTGGTAAGTATTTTTAGCATTCTATACCTGAGGTTTTTTGTTTTTTTAAATGCAGGCATGTTTTGCTTAATCTAGTCTTATTTTTATATTCAAATGCTTTCTTATAATGTTCCAGACAAAGCCAAAAAACCCATATTGGACTGGAAAAGACGCTTCAACATTATATGCGGCATAGCTAGAGGGCTACTTTATCTGCACCATGATTCCAGATTTAGGATTATCCATAGGGATCTCAAGGCTAGCAACATTCTACTTGACAGTGAAATGAACCCAAAGATATCAGACTTTGGGATGGCTAGACTTTTTGGCTCAAATCAGACAGAAGCAAACACATCGAGAGTTGTTGGGACATAGTGGGTACCACAATATCGCAAAATAACACTCTTTAAGACTAGATATGGTGACCTTATTATTTTGTATATTTTTCTAATGCGCAGTGGCTATATGTCTCCTGAATATGCTATGGATGGGAACTTCTCAGTGAAATCTGATGTTTTTAGCTTTGGGGTTTTAGTGCTGGAAATTATAACTGGGAAGAAAAATAGAGGATTCTATTACTCAAATGAAGATATGAATCTTCTAGGGAATGTACGTGAGAGTGCTACTTTAATTAGAGTACTACTTAGTTGATAATATCATTTTCTGTTAATAAACAATTGATGGCACTTTCTTGTTGTAGGCATGGAGGCAGTGGAGAGATGACAGTGCATTGGAACTCATTGATTCGTCTATTGGCGATTCATATTCACCATCTGAAGTTCTTAGATGCATACACGTTGGACTCTTGTGTGTCCAAGAACGTGCAGAAGATAGGCCAACAATGTCTTCAGTGTTGTTGATGCTGAGTAGTGAATCCGTGTTGATGCCACAACCCAGAAACCCTGGGTTTTCCATAGGGAAGAATCCTGCGGAGACTGATTCTTCTTCAAGCAAGAAAGATGAATCATGGAGTGTGAACCAAGTCACAGTCACATTACTAGATGCTAGGTAGTCAAAGAAGCAATATGATTTTAAATTACGATTGCGGTGAATTAAAAAACCTTTATATTACGTGTAATTATGGGAAAATGAGGCTAATGCGGCCGCAATTATGGTATGATGCGATTGTGGAGTGTCAAAATACTTTGACGTTGTGGCTGTAAGTAATTGCGGACAGCAATCTAAAACCATCATGACATCACCTAACATATTTGTATATTCCTTAAAACAAAAAAAAATTCTGTATTCTGTAAATCTTCCTTTGTCTGATAGTTGCGGCATCTTTGAGATCTACATTGATCTTGTTTAAATGTAATATGTAAGAGATACCTTCAGTGAAAAGAAAAGCACACTCCTTAGCTTAAGGCTTGAAATTACTTTCAGCGGATAAAATTCAGTTTTGCTGTTCACTCATGCGATCAGGGAACCCCCTCTCCTCTTTTCTTCTCTTCATGTATGTGGGCTACCTGCCACGTCCCGAATAGACGAACAGGAACAAGCTAAAGTCTCTATGTCTAGCTAGCAGTTGCAGACTTGGACACTGTCTTAAACTGAGTCAGGTTTATAATCTAATTGGATTTAATGTTTAGTTTTGATACGGCTTACACTTTTTTATCCACTCATCCAATATATGTTGATACCTTATTTAATGTTTGACTATATTAATATCAATCAATCAAATTTGTTGAATAAATTAAATAATATTATTCATAAAAATAAAAAAGTAGATTTTATATTTAGTGTGTACTATTAATAAATTCAAATTAGCATATATAATATATAAATTAGGATGAAACTCATTCAATGATGCGGTAACACATCATTGTAAAGTGTAAAATCATTTTAGTAATTAATTGAATCATTAGAAATATTGCTTAAGAGTATTTAGAATTAATGGAGATATTATGTTGGTTTAGTGCTAAAGGAAAAAAGGAAAAAGGAAAAAGGAAAAAGGAAAGGGGAAAGAGGTCACGGATTCAAATTTCTCTATTCTATTATGATGTGTAGTATCTGTTTTTCGAATCTCACATAAACAAGTGTTATTGAATTGATAGAAAAATGTTATAAATTTTAAATTATGAAAATACACAATAGAGTCATTTTTGTAATGAATGAGCTGTGAGTTTGCAACATTAGCAAGAAACAAAAGTTGGAAGACATACGAAAGAAATAAATTTTCAAATATGATATTTGATGTTTTGGTAACAAATACTACACATCATAATAAGATGAAAGATGAAATATTTATTGTTAGTATACATTGAAAAAAATATTAAAAATTAGTATAAATTCAATTATTAATTTATTTTCATGACATATAAAAAATACGTTCTGTGTTTTGATTGATTATTAATATAAATATTTAACATATTTGAACATCAAATTATAAAAAAATTGACGAAATATAATTATTAGATAAATTTTATTTTTTGTGGTTGGTCTATCCTATTTTAAATGAAATAAAATAAGTATCTTTATGTAAAAAAAAAAAGTCTATATATTCAGGTCTCTCTTAATATTACGTGACTTTTCTATTCAATCTCTACAAATTTCACAATATTTTATTTGGTCCCTGTTTCTTTAGTCACAGAAATACTTACCAAATAAAACAAATAGAATCACGTGGATTGTTTTTTAGAGAAATTATATCATTCGTTTTTTTATAGACAAAATGTATTTTTTTTTACTGAAAATTATCTTGGTCAAATTATATAATTCATTTGAATTATATCACTTAATTTGTTCTTAGAAAGTGTAACTTATGATAATAAGAAAGAAAAAATCATTTGACTAAAAAAACCCTGTTCTAGTATTACTTAAGAGCTTACTCATTTTAATCCTAGTTTTTTATGTTAGATAATAAAAACGAGAATAATTGACCTTAAAATGACCAGAAAAGAGCAATAGAGTTCCGCTAATTCGAACCAAGAACACAAACCCTTGAGGCACTGGGGGCTAGCCATCCTAGGCACAGGATGTCAACATTAGTCTATTTTAAATTTTGGAGACTCACTGCCTTCTTTTTTATTTTATTTTCCTATATAGTACAAATATCCTTTATGTAATGCACCTACTACAATGCTCTTTCTTTCATCCAAATCTGGTTCTCTTTCACAAAATATTACCGAAACGGCCTAACAGCAATTGCAATGGAACCTGTAAGTTAGCAACTAATTTCGAGCTTCTAATAGAGTAATAGTCATAGAATTGTTGCTGTACCCTGGAAACTCTAATCCTTCTTCATTGAATTCAGGCTTCTTTGGTTGGGCAAGTGTAATGCTTTCATTGCTCAACATAAAAACCACAGATGACATAGTTGGTCTGTCTTTAGGTAACTTTTGCACACACAAGAGACCAACTTGCAGACACCTTAGTAATTCTGATGGAATAGTTGCAAGGTCTAAATTAACATCCATGAATTCCACAGCTCGTCCTTCTTTCCATAATCTCCATGCCTAGGTATTTTAAGAGAAGGTTAATACTAGCAATATGAAACAAATTAGTGTATTAAAAAGAAAGATTAGGAGTGGCTTTTATAGAAAAGTCAATATTGCATGGCACTTGGATGGTTACCTTACCTTCACCAACAGATTACGCTCATGATCTGGATGGTAGAAATTATTATTTCTGATGCCACTTAATATCTCTAACACTATAACTCCAAAGCTGAATACATCAGACTTTAGGGAAAGAAGCCCAGTTGCTGCATACTCGGGGGACATATAGCCACTACACACAAAATCAATAAACAACATGAACTTAATATTTTCAAAAAGGCCTAATTATGCTTTTAGTCCCCCAAATTAGAGTTTGTTTAAAACATGTAAATTTTTATTTGGGGGAAAGACTAAATAGAACATTTTTCGAATTTATTTGGGAAACAAAAAAAAAAAAACAGACCCCTTCATTTGAAGAATTAAAAACATAAGTAAGCCTTTTAAAAATAAATTATACTATAAAAATTTATATTATACTAAGTAAATCACAGAAATTCATCACATAGCTTACAGCCTTACACTGTCCCAACAATTCTTTTTGTTGTTACTGTAGAATTATCTCCTTCAAAGATGTGGGCAAGACCAAAATCAGAAATTTTGGGGGTCAATTCGCTGTCTAGTAGAATGTTACTAGTTTTTAGATCCCTGTGAATGATGGTTAACTTTGAATCCTGATGGAGATAAAGTAGTCCCCGAGCAATCCCCGTAATAATTTCATACCGTTTCCACCAATTCAAAAATTTTCTTTGTGTAGGATCTGAGGAAGATCAGAGAGAACTCGTTTAGCCATTACAGAATAGGTTATCTGAAGCAGAAGATTAAAGTAGCATAATAGGTGATATTCTAGCAGAGCTTTTCCAAGTTGCAAGCAAGGGAAATTATGGACAGTGTTTTTACATTGGAGGTATTACCAAAAATGAAGTGGTCCAAGCTACTATTTGCCATGTATTCATAGACTAACATTCTTTCAGCTCCTTGAGTGCACCCTCCCAAAACACTCACAAGATTACGGTGTTGGAGTTTGGCTACCAATCCAACTTCATTCATAAACTCTGAGATGCCTTGCTTTGAGGTTTTTGATAGCCTTTTGACAGCTATTTCTTGTCCATGTGCCAATTTACCCTGATTTTATAGGACACATTTAAAACTGATGATGAAAAATAAAACAATTCTTCATGGAAAAAAAAAAAAAAAACATTTACCCTGTATACTGGGCCAAAACCACCTTCTCCAATCTTGTTTGCAATAGAAAAATTGTTTGTAGCAGCCAGAATAGTATCTATATGAAATAGAGGCGATGCTTGATGTTCATTATGATTTCTGTTACCTGCGACTAGAAGAAACAATTTTCACATGGCTTGAACCTATCACAGCCAGCCATTTTCTTGGTAACCTATCAAAGATAAACATACTCAACCATTGCATGCATATGTGTTATATATTATTTAGTCTGTCTATTTGGTTTTACCTCTCTATTTAAACTTCGAAACACCAAAAACATGATGCGAAAGATCTCTGAGCTTACTTGATCTGATGATCACCTGAACTCTAGGCTGAATTTATCAACGTGAACCTTGAAACAAATAAGGTTTTTCACACAATAGACTATAGCTATTAATGCAGTTTATGTTCTTTTTTCTCAAATATTCAGGTCTCTGTCCACCAAAGATATGAGAAGCTTCTTTTGCCTCTTGGATGGAAGAATAACAGTTGAGAACAACTCATAATATGAATAAACAAGTTAACTTGCCTAAGAATCTTACCCAAATCAGTAGTGGTCCTCTCTTTTATATACTTCTTAGAAAGGTACAAAATAATACACAAAAGCAGCAGTGCCACCAAAGATGCGGAAATAATCAGTGCTATCTTTCTCCTTTTACTAGCATTAGCAGTGGACTCTTCACAAAAATCAAGCAGATGCTAAAGTTTTAGAACATATACTTCTTCAAGAGAAGGCAGATTTAAACATAGAAGAAAACCTAATCAAGAATACATTTTATTAAGAGTGCAAATGAATGAATGATTTTTCTAATTGTCTTTTCGCTATATGTTATTGCTGTTTGCCTAGAAAAAGGCATCTCAAAACACATAGTTCATGGCATTAGGATGGAAAAATGGTCAGAAAGAGACCTCAAAGGGAGCAAAGACTCCTGAATTTTAACTTCCTCTTTCATACTAATAAAGAAGATGTTATGACAGTAAACACTACATGCCAGGTTAAAGCAGAACCCATGCATACCTATTTCTGAAGCGGCTAACTTTACATAAAGATCAAGTTGTCCAGCCTCTTCATTTATAAGCTTCCTAACGTCAATCAAGTCCCCAAACCAAAGAAAGCATCCATGAGGCCCTTCATTCATGGCAGAATTTGCATATGCGGTGCAAGAACAGTTCTTCAAGCACTCCACCTTGCATTCTTCAAGATTCATGCTATTATTAGTCCAAAACTGCAACAACTTGGGTAGTTTTATCGCGCTTAATTTCTGAAACATATCACCTTGTGTGCAGTTTAAGGGTGTTCTCCTGATGCACCCACCAGACCGATTAAATGAATCCCATTCTTCCTGTGATTTGGGTTTGAAGCCTTTCAAGCAATTACAGTAAACAGGCACATTCTTAATATCGCAAATACCATTCACCCCACATGCTCCATAGTCATCACAAAAATCTTTTCTTGCCTCATACATCTCAATCCACTTAAGAACTTTGTTGTCCCATATATATCTTTGAAGCAGTCCATCATATTTCATCACAAACCTTGACAATCTATCTCCAGGTTCATCCCAGTACAATGCCTCGGTGCTAGTTACTGAAATTATTGGCCTGAAGGCTGTAATTTCATTAAATATCCAATCATCTGAATTTAAACGAGTGCCATCCCAAATCCCACTTCTGAATGTGATTTTCATTCCCTGGCGCATTTCAAACTCAGTAATTTCGTTATGGTGAAAGCTGTAAGTAAAGCTTCCAGCAGAAGGGTCATTAGCACTTTTCCAAGAAGTCAAATATCTGTTGAGACCTGAGGTCTTGTCCCAACCCAATTTCAAGCCAGGTAACATTGTATCTGTTGGATAATCAAAGCTTTGCCATGTGTAACTATCAGAATCACTGCTCTTTCCATCCATCAAGACTAAGTTTCCAGAATCCAGCAGTTTTGCCATTGGTTCTTGAATTGATGATCTTGATGAATTTGTAGACCATATCCTGCTACCTGATCCATCAAAAAGTACAAGATTCCCAGCAACAATGGCTAAGTTTCCACTTGAGTCATTGAGTGGGTAATCTCTATTTGCTACCCAAACTACGGTTTGAGGCATAATATTCTTGTACCATATCCCTACGTAACGGCTTTTGGAGGTTCCTGGTGTGAAGAATCCTAGAGAAAAATTTTGTCCAGCAGAAATTAGTTCTTGGCCATCTTTAATGGAAGATGTTGGAGTCAAGGCATCAGCTGCATATGCCATTTTCTGAAGCATTGATAGACAAGCAAAAATAATAACAATTTTGTTCATTCTCACTCTCCTCATCATATTTGACCTCCAATTTCAATTACAGACACAAATCTGCACTTGCATTTTACATCCTATCATAGATAGAATGGTTTTGACTTTAAAATTCAATAACAAAAGGTTTCTAGTCATATAAGCAATCAGTTAATATCTCTTATTATAAAATCCCCCAAGTCAGACCAGGATGAGGAAGAATGGAAGTGGCACGGTTCAAAGACCATGAGAAGTTTTTTTTTTTTTTTTTTTGGAAGGTTTTAATATTGAGATGGTGATTTACCAGTTATAAAAAGATGTGACAGGTGAAAACCTTTGTATATTTTAAAAATAAAAACGTTCTTCTCAAATTTCTTAAAGGAATAAATTAACGTTTGCAATTTGAAACTTTGGATTCTAATAATCTAATATTTTATCGCTCAGTCAAAGTCAAACTGATTTCTTTCGATCATAAATTACTGAAATAATTGAAAAAAAAAAGAAACTAATTTGTTGTTAAAGAGCTCTTCTAATATGTTACAATCCCTTAATTCTTTGTTAAGGTGAAAGAATTGGTAGGATGACAAGTTCCTGCTAATCTGCTATCAAAGTGTTCCATTTAACCGTAACAATTTCGTCGCATAAATGGTAATGGCGTATAAGTCCCATGTTAATGTTGTGCAATTCATATCTGTCCTGTTAAGTGGGTAATCCCCTTTTTCTTTCCCTCACGATCTCAATTTTTTTTAGGTTACTACATCACAATTAAAAAAATTGCAGCTGAGATTAAAACTCAATTATAAACACTATTTATCATAATAATTGTTGTCACTATTGTCGTCGTCACCATCACCACCATCACCGATATATATATTCTTGCAAAGGTGGTGACATTAACGGTGACGATGATATAAAATTTTATATTAATATACATGTCATACTTAATGTCCAACCTCCTAAGTAATTTGTTTATCGTCTTCTTTGAACAGTTTATAAGGTGACTTTGTTTATTGTGTGCAAGTCAGCTTCATCAAGAAGAATCAGTTTTGTTGGGACCCCTTGCGGTGTTTAGGCTGTCGCAGTGATGTAGTTTCACTATTAACATCAAAACCGCAGAAGACACTGGGGACCTGTCTTCTTGGACACGTATCACTATATCAGCCCAACATGTCTTTCACGAGACAAACCATAGAGGTGAGGATGTAGGAATTACAACTTCTGTAGCTGTTATATAATTTTGGGATCTGGTGTACTTTTATGGAAGAACAGGATTTAATTTTGATATGGCTTAAGCTTTTTTATTCACTCACTCAGTATTTGTTGATACCTGATTTAATGTTTAACTACAAAACAACGAGTATTAAACTCATTCAGTGATGCGGTAACATATCCTTGGTTTAATAAGAATATAAAGAAACACCAGAAAATAAAGTTATTCTGTAGGGCCTTTATGTAATGCACCTACAGTCCTCTTTCTTTCATCCAACTATTATTCTCTTTCCCGATATATTACCAAACTGCCTAAAAGCTTTTTTGAGCAACTACTTTGAAAGAAATATTGCAATGGAATCTATAAGTAAGCAACTAATTTCGAGCTTCTAACAATGTTATAGTCATAGCATTGTTACTAAAACTCTCTTTGTCGCTGTACCCACGATACTCTAACTCTTCTTCAAAGAAGACAGGCTTCTTTGGTTGTGTTAGTGCAATGCTTTCATTGCTCAACATGAAAACCACAGACGACATAGTTGGTCTGTCTTCAGGTAAATTTTGAACACACAAGAGACCAACTTGCAGGCACCTTAGTAATTCTGATGGAATAGTTGTAAGGTCTAAATTAACATCCATGAATTCCACGGCTCGTTCTTCTTTCCATAATCTCCATGCCTAGGTATTTTAAGAGGTTAATAGTAGTAAAGGTAAACATAATACAAAGAAAGATCACGAAATGGCTTTAATGGTAAAGTCAATATTGCATTTTGTGGTTGGTTTTGGTTACCTGCCCCAACAGATTATGGTCATGATCTGGATGTTTGCATTTATAGTTACTACTTTTGATGCCACTTAATATCTCTAACACGATAACTCCGAAGCTAAATACATCAGATTTCACGGAAAGAAGCCCATTTACTGCATACTCAGGGGACATATAACCACTGCACACGTTATCAACAAACAATAATCAGCATGAATCATATTCTTTTTTAATAAACTATACTATAAAAAATTTATATTATCCCAAGTAAATCTCAGTATTTCATCCTAGAGCATACATTGTCCCAACAATATCATCTGTTGTTACTGCAGAATGATCTCCTTCAACAATGCGGGATACAGCAAAATCAGAAATTTTGGGGTTCAATTCACTGTCAAGTAGAATATTACTGGTTTTCAGATCCCTATGAATGATGGTTAGTTTTGAATCTTGATGGAGATAAAGTAGTCCTCGAGCAATGCCCACAATAATATCATATCGTTTCCCCCACTTCAAAAAATTTCCTTGCATAGGATCTATAGAAGATTAGAAAGAGCTCACTTAGCCATTACAGAACAGGTTATTTAAAGCAAAAGAGTAAATATGCTAGCAGAGCTTTTCTAAGTTGTAACTTAGGGAAGTTACAGAGTTTTGCATTGGTGGTATTACCAAAAATGAAGTGGTCCAAGCTACTATTTGGCATATATTCATAGACCAACATTTTTTCTTCTCCTTGAGTACACCCTCCCAAAACACTCACAAGATTACGGTGTTGGAGTTTGGCTACCAATCCAACTTCATTCTTAAACTCTGAGGAGCCTTGTTTTGAGATTTTTGACAGCCTTTTGACAGCTATTTCTTGTCCATGAGCCAATTTACCCTGATTTTAAAGGAAACAGTTAAATTGATGAGGAAAAATAAATGCACTCTTTTAAATATGATATTTTTTTACCCTGTATACTGGGCCAAAACCACCTTCCTCAATCTTGTTCTCAATAGAAAAATTGTTTGTAGCAGCCAGAATAGTATCTATATCAAAAAGAGGCGACGCTTGATCTTCATGATGATTTGTATGACCTGCAACTAGAAGAAGCAATTTTCAAATGGCTTGAGCCTATCGCAGCCAAACCTTTTTCATGAGTAACTTATAGATATACTTACTCAATGTTGCGCTCACGGCAAGTATACCGGTCGTACAAATAATAAAGTGAAAGTAGGGGAATTGTCGTTCCCAACGAGGATTGTTTGGCCAAATAAACTATAATTTTGATCGATAAGTTGGATACCAAAATAATGAAAGTAATGTTGTGGTTGTGTGTGTGTGAATCGATGGAAGGAAATTAAAACTAAAAGCAAGCGGAAATTAATATCAAAGCAAGTGAGAAAATAACAATGTGTA
>PYAF01001527.1:1679277-1708206 GCA_007407185.1 Glycine tomentella
ATATATATAATGATTTATATCTTAATTTTCATATTTGATTATTATTTTAAATATATTATAAATAACTATTTTAATGTTATTATATATTTAAAAATCAATGTAGAAATTTATTTTGAAATTTTCTAGACTTGAAAGAACTATTTATATAAATATTTAATGTTATTAATGTAATAATATTTATAAAAATATATTAATAAATAACATTTTTTTATAGAATATGCCCTATATTTGTTATTTAACTATTTTTTTAAATAGGTTATAATTTTTTTTTAAAAAGTAAAATGCTCATAGGGATTGACAAGGCTCGCAACAAACCACCCCCACAATGCAGCTAACAAACCACCACAAGCTAACGGAAGGAGGAGCTCAGCAAAGTAAGAAGAAGAACCTCAATGGTGTAAGAAGAAGAGTTGAAAACTGAAGGAAGGAAGAAGAAGTACAAAAGGATAATCTTGAAATTAAAGAAAAAATGAATGGTGTATTTGAGATTTGCTAGGTGAAGGAAGAAATACCCAGCCAAATGATGTACAAAGCCCAAGATGAATGCTGAGTGGTTCAAATCATGAGCAGACCCGAAGGTGGAAAAAACAGCCTAGAGGATCACTTAAAAAAACATTCCCACTGTTTTATCTCAATCTAACACATTTATTCCTTTCAATGAAGATGTTCGAGTTCCATATTGCAGTTGGATCTAACAATCAGAGAATGGATTTAAGTTTTTATCTTAATTTATATGATATTGTGGAGCACGTGCATGTTCAGAAGGAATTACCAAGAAAAGAAAAAAAAAATATAAATGAAAAAGCTCATGGCACTTTCTAGGTTTCTTTGTAACAGGAAAACGTGTTTTTTATATGATTCTGCTCTTTGGATTTGTATTTTCAAGATTGCTATCATGTTAGCACTCAGTGTGCATGCGTGCTTGTTCTATTATTGTTCATATGTTATGCACTGTTGTAGCACTCTGATTAGCATCAAGTATGCTTGTGTAAGTGTCGTTATACAATTTTTAGAGAATGATCAATTGATCAAAGAAAAAAAAAAAAAAAAAGATGAAGCATTACTATAAAAGAGATGGAGAGCAGCGGATTGATGGCAGAGGAGTTTGAGTTCATCCAATTTTCGGTCGAGCGATTAATTGCAAGCACATGAAATTACATCAAGTTTCTTCACTTCACTCTGTGCATGGGCAGAAGAAAGTAATATATTATTAACAAGGTAACATACTAACATCACATCATACATACTACGTACATGAGTAGTAGTTAAAATATTTACGTATACCAAGAAACTCTCGTTCAATATTCCCAATTTTTTTGACCTTTTGGTCACCACCTACACAAGTTAATGGAAAATATAGATTCTAGATGCAGAGAAAGGGAGACACCGGAAAAGAAACAAACAAGTTTTGAATGTGGGGTAAGGATATCGAGACTTACAACATTCTATTATTTAGAAACCAATGGATGGTTATATATTTCTTTATTGGTAGAGTTTGGTAAAAAGTCTTTGCTGCTATCAACATCTTCCAGCACTCATTGACCTAAGTCTCTGCAGTTCCTTTCACTTGACATGTCACGTTAAAATTTTGTACTATTTAGTTATCGAGCATGATTAAAGATCTACAAAAGCCACGAATAAGATGAATTTGTGGTAACAAATTTCAAACTTTGCCCCATCTTTCCTCCTTGTTCTTGGTGTAGCTCCAATGTTGTCCTAACAGTAAAAGGTCGGTGTTGTTGAGTCTGATGGCCTAAAGTTGACGTTACATGATATAGACATAAAATTAACTCTTCAATATTTCACGGTAATTATATATGGATGTATTTTACATTAAAATTTTGCACATTTTCATTGTATTAAATTTGAATTTCAGAGTTACTTACAATTATCCACTAACGGGATTCTCACATCAAGAGATTCAAACTTACCATCTTGTAGGATATAAACCTGATTTCTTACCAATTAGATACACAACTTCAAACCTCTTACTGATTTGCTTGCAAGGTTCAATCACACATTAATTTATAAAGGCTTTAAAAGTTCCAACATCAAACAATCATGAAGCTTTGAAATACATAAAATCACACATGAATTTCTAACAACAGTTGCACGATGGGTTAAAAAAATAGAACATTACATCCGACCTTTCAAAAAGAAAACAGGCCCCTCAAGGTACACCTGCTCCCAATTGTAGAATTATTTTGCTTAATTTAACAGGGCAATTAAATTCACAGAGTGATCAACATAATATTTTGGTAACAGCTAGCCAGATTAAAGAACCAAAGTTTTCTTTTATAATAAGTAGTAACGTGAAAGGATCAAATTACTCATGGAGAGAACAGAGTTCACCTTTTTATTTCTTGTTACTTGTTGCTATTTGCTATCCTTGTTTCCTACAGCTTTGGAAGCAGAGGATGCAATAACTCCACCACAAACCATCAGTGTCAACCAGACACTAGTCTCACCTTCCCAAAATTTTGAACTGGGTTTCTTCAGTCCTGTCAATTCCACTCACATCTATCTTGGAATATGGTACAAGCATATCCCAAAACAGACAGTTATTTGGGTTGCAAATAGAGACAAACCATTAGTTAACTCTGGTGGCTCCTTAACATTCAGCAAAGATGGCAAGCTCATCCTTCTCAGCCATACAGGAAGTGTTGTATGGTCTTCAAACTCATCTGGACCTGCAAGAAACCCAGTGGCACATCTTCTAGACTCTGGAAACTTTGTGTTGAAGGACTATGGAAATGAGGGACATTTGTGGGAGAGTTTTGATTATCCATCTGACACATTGATACCAGGAATGAAGCTTGGTTGGAACTTCAAAACTGGCTTGAGCCGACATTTGACTTCCTGGAAAAGCTCTTCTAATCCTTCTTCAGGTGAATACACTTACGGTGTGGATCCCCGGGGCATTCCTCAGCTTTTTCTTCACAAGGGAAACAAGAAGGTCTTCAGAAGTGGACCATGGTATGGGCAACAATTCAAAGGTGACCCAGTTCTCAGTGCAAATCCAGTTTTCAAACCCATTTTTGTTTTTGATTCTGATGAAGTGTCTTACTCTTATGAGACCAAAGACACCGCTGTTTCAAGATTTGTGCTGAGTCAGTCTGGTTTGATTCAGCATTTTTCATGGAATGATCATCGTTCCAGTTGGTTCTCTGAATTCTCAGTTCAAGGGGACCGCTGTGATGATTATGGCCTTTGTGGTGCATATGGTTCTTGTAACATCAAAAGCTCCCCTATTTGCAAGTGTTTGAAGGGTTTTGGTCCTAAGCTTCCGCAAGAATGGGAGAAGAATGAGTGGTCAGGTGGATGTGTTAGGAAGAATTCACAGGTTTGCAGCAATGGAGACACATTTAAGCAGTTTACAGGAATGAAACTACCAGATGCTGCTGAGTTTCATACAAACTACAGCATCAGCATTGATCACTGTGAGGCAGAATGCTCCATGAACTGCTCTTGTGTTGCTTATGCCAAACTAGATGTAAATGCAAGCGGCAAAGGCTGTATTGTATGGTTTGGGGATTTATTTGATATAAGAGAGGTTTCTGTGAATGGACAAGATTTTTACGTAAGAGTTCCAGCTTCAGAAGTAGGTAAGAAGATTAAAGGTATATGCTCCCAATCCATGTCATCTTTTAGTCCAATTTTAGCCGTCTTCAGAAATATGGCTCACTTGTTTTTGAGTAAGCCAACAAATACTATTTTAGTACAATAGTTTATTTATCATATTAAAGATTCTTTGTTTCTCTATAGTAAATGCAGTTTTGATTTTTCTTAAAATACGTTCATATATATGTTGTATATTTTCTCTTTATTTGTGGTGTTAGGTTCAAATATTGATGGAAACAAAAGGAAAAAACTCATACTGTTTCCTGTGACTGCATTTGTAAGTTCAACAATTATTGTATCAGCATTATGGTTTATAATTAAGAAATGCAGAAGAAAAAGAGGTAAATATATCTTGTAGTTATAGTTTGAGAAGATAGATCTGTTGTACTTTTTAACCATAGTGTCCATTTATTAGATTACTGATTAATCCTTGGCTCTTTGCCTCTGTAAGCAGCCAAAGAGACAGATAGTCAGTTTAGTGTTGGCAGAGCTAGGAGTGAAAGAAATGAATTTGAACTCCCATTGTTTGAGATTGCCATAATTGAAGCCGCAACCGAGAATTTCTCTCTTTACAACAAGATTGGAGAAGGTGGATTTGGTCATGTATACAAAGTAAATTACTCTCTCTTTATAGTTAATTATAAAGAAAATGATATTTCAATCATTTCTGTATACTAGTCTCTAACAACTGCCCTGCAGATTGGACAGTAGGAAAAAGCCCATTTTAAGTTTTAACCCATTTAAACAATGAACTCTGTCATTTCTTTGGTCTGTATAACTTCAACATCTGAGATATCTAAATTCTCTTCAAAATAGTATTACGTTCTTTCAATAAAAATTAACTTTTCTGATAAAACTCATTGTCATCTTCTCATAGTTGACCAGTCCAAATATTCGAAGTGACTGTCAAACTTTCCACTTACCAAGCAAACAAGTTTGTCGATTCTGTTCTCCTGCAAGAAATGCTATTTTCCATCTGTTTTACAACAACAATGATAATATCTTGGCTGTTGGATTTTGTAGGGTCAACTTCCATCAGGACAGGAAATAGCAGTGAAGAGGCTGTCAGAGAGTTCTGGACAAGGCCTTCAGGAGTTCAAGAATGAGGTCATTTTGATCTCCCAACTTCAGCATCGAAATCTTGTCAAGCTTCTGGGTTGTTGCATTCATGGAGAAGATAAAATGTTGGTCTACGAATACATGCCAAACAGAAGCTTGGACTTCTTATTATTTGGTTGGTTTCTCAACTACTCCACAATCACATCTACACATAGAAACACATACTTTTTGAGTAAACACGTTTCACTTGATCAAAATATACTGTATAACACTAGCAATATTCTGAATCAGATGAAACCAAGCGTTCTGTGCTCAGTTGGCAAAAGAGGCTAGACATAATTATCGGCATTGCTCGGGGACTTCTCTACCTTCACAGAGATTCAAGATTGAGGATAATCCATAGAGACCTGAAGGCAAGCAATGTTCTTTTAGATGGTGAAATGAACCCAAAAATTTCTGACTTTGGAATGGCAAGAATGTTTGGTGGTGATCAAACTGAAGCAAAGACCAAGAGAATAGTGGGAACCTAGTAAGCACAAAGACACAATGACACATGACTTTTAACTTTCCACAGTTTTTCTGAGCTTAACTGCTAAAATCATTTTACCCTTTGCCATTGTTACAGTGGATATATGTCCCCAGAGTATGCAATAGATGGACACTTCTCTTTCAAATCAGATGTTTATAGCTTTGGGGTTTTACTCTTGGAGCTGTTGAGTGGCAAGAAAAACAAAGGATTTATTCACCCAGATCACAAACTGAATCTCCTAGGCCATGTGAGTATAATGATCCTTTTTTTTTCTTATAGTATATCTGATACATACATTCAATTTTGCATATCATAATCTCATTAAATGAATAACTTGCATTATGTGCTAGGCATGGAAGCTATGGAATGAAGATAGGGCCTTGGAGCTGATGGATGCATTGCTTGAGAATCAGTTTCCTACATCTGAAGCTCTAAGGTGTATTCAAGTGGGTCTGTCATGCATTCAACAGCACCCAGAAGATAGGCCAACAATGTCATCAGTGCTTTTGATGTTCGACAGTGAGAATGTGTTGGTCCCCCAACCTGGAAGGCCAGGATTATATTCCGAGAGATTTTTCTGTGGGACAAATTCATCATCACGTGGTGGACTGAACTCTGGTTCCAATGACATAACTGTTACGTTAGTAGAGGGTCGTTGACTAATGACTCCTTAGGAACATGTCTCTGCCCTTAATCCATGGAACATAAATATGCATGGCATTCTGCATTCTGATTCAAAAGCAGATACTGGGAATCATCATGCTTAGACTTGTTTTTGTTGTAGGCTCTGCGATGAGAATGTTACTATTTTTCTTTTTGGCTAAGTGTATGATCAGTCACATCAGTTACGCAAACTCATTTTCAAGACAAGGTAATTAATTGGTTCACCATTCCCACGCAAAAGTAAAACAAGTAACAACCTTAAAGCGACTCACATCTGTTCAACTCTTCTACAACTGTATTGTTAAAGGTTTAGCAAACCCTTTTCTTTTTGGGGACAAATTAAAAGTTTAGCATGGGCTTAGGTAGTTTGTTTTAGGTTTTAGATTCTTAGAATTCATTCTATCATCAGTAAAATTAATTTTATAAAAGGTAAAGATGTTGAACTTTTTATTGTAAATGGAGTTGATTTAAAGTGTATAATAACTCAGAAAATGTTGGTATTTATGTATAAATATGTATTTAAAAGTTTGGGGGAGTTGTATTGATACCAGGCGGTCAACCACTGGATTTTGTGTTTTCTTGAGAGATACCTTGATTTCATGGAAATCAAAGAAGCAGCCTACTTTTTCTAGATTATCAGCTGAAGCACAGTGAATACTGGGCACTTGCAATTATAGCAAGTGAAGTCATTTGGCTACTGTTACCGACCTAGAATATGAGCCTAATATGGTGTCTCAGAGACTCAATAAGGGCATATTAGCTCAGTAAAATTAATTTTATAAAACAGATGATAAATATTGGCACCATATGTGGGAACGTTAAATTTCAAATCCCACGTTCTTGATGGTAAACACAAGAAGTAGCAATTAGGCCGCACATCCATGCGGATGGAAGATAGAGAAAAAGGAGAGGAGAAAGAGAACATCTAAATTCGTCTGTCGAGAAGGACAAAAACTGTCATTCTTCAATCTTCTCTATCTCCTTGTTTAACCGTTAGATTTTTTGAAACTTTTATAGCTAAGTTTGTGACTCATCACTCTTCACATCTAACGGTTGGTTTCTTAATAGAGACTTGTAATATCACTAGAAATTCCCAAACCGAACTGATTTTGAATACGTTTTCTGAAGCAGGCAGCGGTATTGCAAGGGACATAACTATCAGATCTAATAAAGCAAGATTTGTTCTCAACACTGTTCTTATCCTTAATAATCCCAGCTAGATACACGGACATAATTCAATCAATCACTAGCGACTTCAGGACTTGGTTCAAGTTAACAGCCAATAATGGAAACACAAAATCTTCTCCAGAGGAGGATGACTTGATGAGTTCATTCTTTTTACTGGGATCCTTTATTTACAGGGAAAGTTTGTGAACTAAATTCTTTCCCGTAGAAGAGGGCCTGCGAGTCAAGACGCCAAGCCCATAGTGCTAGAGCCCCTACTAAGATTGAAACTATGGGCCAAAAATGGTTATTGACACCAAGTGGTCCAAAAATTGCGTAGGGTCGTTGCATCCCCAATGAGGAACCTTTTTAGTTTCTAAGACTTCAGGAATTAATACGTCCACAAAAACAAAAAAATAACACGGAAGAGAATTAGTTATAAAAAAAAAAAAAATAGAAGCAAAGTACAAGACTTAAAATTAAGTATGAAGGAGCTTTGATTCTCTTAGCACAATTATGTTCAAGAGTGAAGGAAAGGAAAGAGATTTTAATAGAGAGGAGTTTGTGAATAAGTGTCAACAGCATGTCGGACTGTGAGGAGAGACTCACTTAAACGATTATTATACTAGTCTAAACCACAAATCAGTTCAATCTAATTGCAACTATTCAACTAGTCCAAAATACCAAATCCTTTACTTGGCGTCAATCCACCTGTATGAACAAATATAATGGCTAGAATACATCTCTTCCACTAGCATACGAATGGCACTTCTCATGAATCACGTTGCTGTCCCATGTGGTAAATACAAACAAATCATTGGCCCACATTCTTCTTTTCCTTTTTGTGCATAATATAGTAATTAGGGAGGTCCCGGAGTTGGAGGCAGAGATTTTATTTTCAGGGCATCCTCATCCATTCATCAAATTTTCAATGTCCAAACAATGCACGCTCTTTCATCACTTGATCTTAACCTTCTTAACAATAAAACAGTTTCGAGTCCATCATTTTCTGCACAGCACAGCTGTCAGCCGTGGCTCATCATTGTACGGATCCTCATGCCCTTCACTTTGTTGGCTGGTTAGTTGTTACATTACAAGCCCCGTCCCTTTCTCCCCTTACTAAATAAATATTATAGTTCAAGATAATGCTCGTCCCACGCTTCTCTGTGCATGGATACCCAACTAGCATTTTTTCTAGTATTAATTGTCATTTCCTCCTACTTACTTCTTCACTAACTTGTTTCATTTCATCTTTAGAATAGCATTCCATCATTTGGCCCTCTTCCTGAAATTTGTTGTACACACCTACAAGAATATGAAATCTTGATCAGGTTGTTGATGAAGGTGAATATGATTTTATTTATAATCATAAGGAGGGAAAGAAATATAATAGATTAAAATAATGAAGAAAAAAATTGTGACAATTGAGAAATAAGATCAATTTTAGAGGTGTTTCATTTACAGAAGAAATAGAGAAGAGAAAATTAAGAAAAAAAATTACAAGATAGTAATTCATTGTTGATAATAGTCATCAAATCAATTGTTTAAAAATGATAATTTTTTTTCATTATATACATTTCTAACTGTTTTAATTAACTTCGAGAGAATATATTATCTTTCTCTTCTCCATTTCTCTACTACTTCCTTAATTACCAAATAGACTAGTAAGGTTCCAAAGACGCTCTTAGACCAGGATAACTTTGGAAAAAAAAATGATGTATTCTTAGATTGCTTTACGATCTAACAACGAAAGTAACAAGATCCCGAAAAATCCACTTTTGCAGAAAAAGTAATAGATTTAATCTTATCGTCTTCCATCATATCATATCATAGAATTTACTGTCTAGTGTCCATTGAGATTATTACAAGCTTGCGTGGTACTTTGATGCTGAGTCATACTTCATTATCCCCTTCCCCATTTTCGTATACCTCTTTCTAGATGCATGGAAAGTGTCATTTTCAATCTAAACGCATCATTAACGGTATTCTTTGCATGTTACTTAATACTGATACATACAACTATACAAGTGGAAACAAACTTTCCAACACTTGAGATGATGAGAGGGATTCTTTTTTATATCGATCAAGCTAGCCCTTTGTTCCGTTGCCCGGGAATAAGGGCATCTCTTTCCTTAATTATATTCTTTTGTATTCTTTTGCAGTACTGCTAATAGTAATATTTTATTTCATTTCATTTCATTAGAGTCACGTGATGATGCGGGATATCTTGAGAAACAATCTTTATTTAATTAACCCTGCTAGACCTATCATGATTCGACCATATAATCTTACACTTAACGTTACTTCACAAGATGAAGTAATTTTCATGATCGATCAAAATCACTTTTTGATTTTTAATAAAATATTTTTAATGATAATACTTAATAATCGTGGAGAATATGTATTTGAGAAAATAAAACGAAAGCGGCACAAGGAGGAAAACACGTGTGAGGACGGAAATCGTCAGCTCACAAATTTGGACTTTTTGAGCCGTTGACGTTGGTGTGTCAAGAATGGAGATTCATTGGTATATACGAGTCGTTTGGCCTCTTGATCAAATACGTGGTTCGTGTTCTTCAAATATATTCTCGTGCGGGTTGTCGGTTGTGTACTTTGTTTCAAATATGTTGCATATTTTTAATTTGGTTATTGTATGTAAAAAAAATTATTAAACCAGCATGTGTGTGTTAGTGTGTATGAATACTTTCGTCAATTCTCTTACATTTCTTAATTTAATTATTACATTAAGAAAATCTAGTTCAATTAATTGAATAATTAGTGAATAGTTATAAATTTTTTAATAGTATTTTTTATTATCATGTATAAGAAGAAAAAAATAGATAATATTTACATGTATAAGACAAATTCAATATATTAAGAGGAGGATAAAACAATTTTGTTATGAATTTATCCACTGTCCAACAAAAAATAATAATAATAAAAATAATAATATAAACCAATTTCCACCAAAGTATAAACTTTTTAATACTAAAATAGTTCTAATTTTATCTCCATTTTTTTGGTGAGTAATAAATTAATAAATGACGACATGAAAAAATAAATATATATATATATATATACATATAATATTTTTCATTTTTTTAAAATTAATAAATATTTAAAGATGTAAAATGTTTATTTGTCGGAAAAAAAAAAGTGAGGAAGGAGAAGAATAGTAGTAGTGTAGTATTTGCAGCGGAATCATAGGCCCAAGAAGTAGCAAAGAAAGAGAGCAGAAGAATGATTAGGATTTAGGAAGCGAGGCACATAGGCGTAATAGAGGCGCAGCGCTGAGCGTAGCTGATAATCATAGGAAGCATTTTGGAAAGGAAACCTCGTAAATCCTTCTCACTAACAAACAATGGCGGCTCAGGCTCAGGCTCAGCTTCCGGAGTACTTCAAGTGTCCCATTTCCCTCGAAATTATGTCCGACCCCGTCATCCTCTCTTCCGGCCACACCTTCGACCGCTCTTCCATCCAGCGCTGGCTCGACGCCGGCCATCGCACCTGCCCAATTACCAAACTGCCCCTCCCGGAACACACTTCTCTCATCCCCAACCACGCCCTCCGAAGCTTAATCTCCAACTATGCCCCCATCAACCCTCTCAACAATAGTAGCAATTCACACCCTCAAACCTTAATCTCCACCCTCACCTCTCCCTCCTCTCCCCTCCCCTCCAAACTCGACGCGCTCCACCACCTCACGCGCCTCTCACACTCCGACTCGCTCTTCCGCCGCCGCCTCTTCAACTCCCCCGCCCTCGTCCCCGCCCTCTTAACCTGTCTCCAACACATCTCCGCCGCCGACCTACGCCACCCCGCCCTCTCCCTCCTCCTCCACCTCTCCCTCGACGACGACGCCAAGGTCGGCCTCGTCGCCGAGGGCCTCCTCTCCCCTTTAATCTCTCTCCTCCTCTCGTCCTCCGCCCCCTCCGACTGCCGCGCCCTCGCCGCCACCCTCCTCACCAGCCTCGCCGTCCTCCACGTCAACAAGGCCACCATCGGAGCCTTCCCGGGCTCCATCCACGCCCTCGTGACACTCCTCCGCGACGGAAAGGGAAGAGAAAGAAAGGAAGCCGCCACGGCGCTCTACGCCCTCTGCTCCTTCCCTGATAACCGGCGTAAAGCGGTGGAGTGCGGCGCCGTTCCCGTTCTCCTTCGGAGCGCCGATTCTGGACTTGAAAGGAGCGTTGAGGTTATTGGGGTTTTGGCAAAATCCAAAGAGGGGAGGGAGCAGATGGAACGGTTTCGCGGGTGTGTGCAGATTCTTACGCGCGTTTTGAGGAATGGAAGCTCCAGAGGAGTTCAGTATGCTCTTATGGCTCTTTATTCACTCTGTTGTCACAGTCAAGAAACTGTTGTTGAGGCTTTAAAAAACGGGGTTTTGGAAATATGTCAAGGGTTGGTGGAGGATGATAATGTTAAGGTCAGAAGGAATTCCTCGTGTTTGGTTCAGCTTCTCCGTGGGAACACCCATCGCTTGAGTTGAGTTCAGTTTGGAATTTGGATATCACTTCGATTCATTCTACAAAAACAAAACCAATCCAACACTCATCTTGCTTCCACTTTATGTATTAAAAAGTGGAAAACTTTCATCCAATAACAGGTTTTCAAACACATCTTTAATTGGACATGGAATGGAGAAGGGTCAGTTTTGACCTCCTCTGTGGACGTGAGGTGAGGTGGGTGAGTTTCTTTTCTTCTTCTTCTTTTTTTTTTTTGTAAAATTCTATATTGATGGGTAGCTACCTGACCTCCTGTACAAAATGAAAGATCAATTTTTTGTTCTTATATCATATAGGTATAGGGTTTTGTATGTTGTACATTGGAAAAAAAAATTAAAGATTGATGGGCTAGCTTTCTCTTCATCCTTTGGAAATTCCAATAGGACTGTAATGATTCCTTCCTGTCTGAAAATTTCTCTTGGAATCCAAGCAACTATGCAATACTGGGTTAACACTTCAATGTTGATAACAACTTCCTTGCCGCCACGTTATGCCACTCGCAGCGTAAATTTGACAGGGGCCATATCACAATAACTTCCTTCAGAATATGCAATCTAAAAATTTTGAATTTTTCAGGCAGAGCTTTTGAAAACAATCTTTCCTTAATGCATATGATTAATAATTAATGTTTGGATGAAATGTATTCCGTAATCCTAATGTATGAAATTTTAGAAATCAATGTCTTTATAACTAGTGCTTAATTCAATAATTATTTGTAGAACAAATAATAGTGTTGGGCGCCAATTAATTGGCCAAAAGCATTTTAGATACCATGATGGATAATCAAATAGTCCAGTTTCTATTAAAATTTTGACCGAAGAATCTTTTGAACAGCTATAAACAAAAGAAATGAAAGTGTTCAAAAGTGTAATGAATACCATCATTCTTCTCTTTTGTTTATCTTCTCTTCCAGACTTGTACCATCAAACGTTGCAGACGAGTTTTTTACCCTGTAATAGACTGCCAAGTGACCCATTGTACTGTACTCTGAATGTCTAATAATAAAAATGGTATGTGACACCTTGTATGTTATTTGACATTTGGAGAGACAAAACAATACTAGAAAAAAAATTAAGTATAACAGGTGATATGATATAATAAGAAGAAATTTAGAGCACCCTCAAGAAAAGAAAAGAAAAGTTTTTAAGGGATATAAAGAAAAATGATAAATGTTGGATGAGGTGTTTGTAATTAAAGAGTGGCCAAATATCATTGTTGGTATAATAACGGTCTGTTTGAATGGTTCTGTCATTGACAATTTACTTTCAATATGGGGTGGTCAATTTAAAGGGGAGGGGACGGACGGCTGGTGTGTTCTTTGAAGTACTTCTCTCCTTTTTCTGAAGAAAAAAAACTGAAGTACAATATTTTACTTGTTGAGGTACAATTTTTATTTTAATTGAATAATAGTATCAAAAGGCATTTAAAGTATCGTACCTAAATTTCGTCCTCTTCTAAATTCATCACCAGATCCATTGCACAGGTGCAGCACACTAAATTGTGTTATTTGCTGCTTCATTTTTATTTCTGTGGATAGGTTTGGTTGGCAACTTGGCATGTAGTAGCATGGAAAGCTTCATCTAGATAATTTTAATTGCCTTTATCTACCTTAAATAAATGAGCTACCTAGGAGTTAGGGAAGTGTTATGAATATTTGGTTTGTACGAAAGCATTACTTACTACTGTGCTAGTACAAAACCACTGAACCACCTATTTGTTTTTTTCTTGGCCGTTGAAGCAAACCCACCTTGGTTGAGTGGTTTGTGACTTTGTGTACGTTACATAGTAAGTGCTAGATGCCGAAATTGCTGATAATGAATATATGATTCAATTTTAGCTTGAGAGATGAGAAACATCTCTTCCTTCTAAATAAACCGTGAATTCTTTAACCAAAAAATAAAAAATCTGGATTCTATGTCTATTGTAATATTTAGGCTTCTCGCCTTCTCCAGTATGCTAACTTAAGATTGAGAACGTTCTTGAAGTATAATTGTCATGGTTGATGAAAATTGCTTCAGGAATTTTTCTTTGATCTCCTTGTATTTTTACTACTATGCATGCTTCTTTTAACTCGGTGAGGCCCTCAAGGAGGTTGTTCGATTTATTATGTCATGTTGAGCCTCCTGTATGTTGCAGAGACAAGTTGCTAATATGTTTGGTCTTAAGACATTTCAGTATTCCACTCTGCTTCTGGAGTAGGAACTTTTTTTAACCTGTAATGTTTAACTCCGCTTTTTCTTTTAGTTTCTCTCTCTCTTGAAGTTATATAAAACTTTTATTTATCAAAAAGTTACTTTTACTTTTAGAATTATTTTTAAAAGTTTGTTTGGTCTTCTAACTTCATATAAAGAGAAAATTAATGAACTTAAAAAAGTTAAACCAAATATTTTATATTCGCATAATAGTATAAGAGATAGCATTGCCTTTCGTGTTTTTATTGGTGGTATTTGGCAGGTAGTTAGTTCACCCTCCACTAAGTTCGCGAAAGAGACCCTTACTCGCTGAGTCACTAGTTACTTAATATAAATGTAAATCTCACTGCTTGCTTTATTAAGGTTGCTTAGCTTGGCAGGTTGTCTAGTTTTCTTTACGTTGCTTATTCAGACACCAGATTTGTTTGGTCATCACGTACTTTTTTCTGTTGTTCAGGGTGCATTTTAACACGGGTAAGTTTAAAATTGGTTCATGATGAACCATTCCTATGAAAAAAATACACAATGGCAAAAAGTTTCTATTGTGTAGCAAAGGGTGTGAAAAAAATACTGTACAACGAAACTTATTTCTTTTGTATATAGGCACCCAAATACACAATGAAAATAAGTTTTCGTTGTATAAGTGGTAGACATATGCAATGAAAACTAGTTTCTGTTGGGAGAGATATTTACATGAGACATTGGCCAAAGTGCCACACTTCAAGAAAAAAATTGTCAAAATGTCACGGATCCAAAAGTATTTGTCAAATTGTCATGCTACCTCAGCGAATTAGGTGTGTTGACGTGGTGCCACATGACTGGAAGACCTATTTCGCTGGAGAGAGAAGTGAAATAGGTATGACACGTGACAAATGTTGAAAATTGCATATAAACTTCGAACGGTCATAACTTTTGACTGGAATGTCCGATTTCGGCGAAATCGATGGCGAAACGCTTGAAATTGAGAGGAGAAGCCGCTGGCAAGTTTCCAAAGGGGACTTGCTCAAAATTTTTTTCCAAAAGAGGCCTCTAAGTGTCTCAAAATTAGGATTTAAGATTCAATCGTCCAAAAAATTTATTTTTGTCTACTTTTTCAATTATTTGATTACTTAATTTAATGTTATTTTTTACTTTTTCAATTATTTCTCTGAATTTCGAACATTTTGACATATTGCACGCCTCCATCGGACATTTTGCTCAAAAGTTATGATATAAAATTCATAATGCATATAGACTTTGAGCAATGATATTTTTTTAGAGAAATGTCCGATGAAGGTGTGCGATATGTCAAAACGTTCAAAATTTAGAGAAGTAATTGAAAAAATAAAAAATAACATTAAATTAAGTAATCAAATAATTAAAAAAGTAGGCAAAAATATTTTTTTTTGATGATTGAATCTTAAATCCTAATTTTGAGACACTTAGAGGTCTCTTTTTGTCATCGATTTAGCCGAAATTTGACATCCCGATCAAACGTTATGACCGTTCGAAGTTTATACGCAATTTTCAACGCTTGCCACGTGTCATACCTATTTCGCTTCTCTCTCCAACAAAATAGGTCTTCCAGTCATGTGGCGCCACGTCAGCACACCTAATTCGCTGAGGTGGCCAGCGAATTAGGTAGCGTGGCAGTTTGGCAAATACTTTAGGGTCCGTGGCATTTTGGCAATTTTTTTCTTGAGGTGTGGCACTTTGGCCAATGTCTCTATTTACATGTTATATAAAAAACAATTGAGGATGTTTAAATAGCAACGAGAGGGAAGCCTGTATCAAAGCCCTAGAAAATTTGTCGTACTTCAGCCCAAGACAACTTAGAGCCTGTCTATGAGCTGAGTCGAAGCCCAAATATCTCAGTCTTATATAGACAAAAACAAAAGTCCAGAGTACATATTAAAGAGAGACTATTTTTAAATGTTTATTTATTTTAAAAATCTCTCTCAAAGTTAAAAAAAAAATTATTTTTTATAAAGTTTACTGAAAATTTTGCTAGCAAATTGTTGACAATCTCAAACACCCAATCAATTTTCAGTTTTCTATTTTTTATTATTAAATGAAAATAAGTTTACCTTTATATTATAAATTTAAGTCTTTATCTTCAGTTATAAAATGAGAACCACATATGAGAATGAAAGTAAGTACAAAATTTAACAATTTGATTGATAATTTTTTTTACATAAAAATGAGTAAATATGTAATTTTTTTATAATTTGACATTTAATATTAATTGATCTTATCCCATGAAAAAATATGTAATATTATGATTTAATTAATTAATACTTTAATACAATTATATAATAAAGAAATATTTTCCCTCCCTCCCATGCTTAATTTACACTTGTATTACGCATTTTCCAATTTCAAATCCAAATCTCCTTAATAAAATTGGTAGAGGTCAGCTTACTGTGTCAACCTCTTAGAACAGAAACTATAATCAGTAATCCGGAACTTGGAATTAGAACAGTTGCAGTTAGGCGACAAAATTATGTCAGCGGTGAACTTAGGAACATTCACTAAGAAAACTTCTATGATGTGAAAGGCCATGATTGCGGAGTAGAATGTTCAGTGGCCCTTCCACTCACTATACAGAAACTTTTAGTAAATGTTAAAGAGAGAACAAAATAAAGGAAAGCATGATCAAAGAAGACTCATGGTGTTTCCCCAATATCTCAAGTATTCACTATGATGGGAACCCGGGCATGCATTCGTGCATCAAAAGCCATTAATTACTGTTGCGGCCTTTTGGTGTTTATGCATACATGGGTCCCATATGGCCATATCTACGAGAGAAAGGAAGAGAATACGACAATTCAAACATTTTTTTTCATGTCTATACTATTTCTTTTAAAGAAGATAAATTTATTTTAAAAAGAAGATATTTATAATATAGTAAGATTAACTTTTTTAGTGCACATTTTTTATATATAAAATTCAAATTTGTTATGTGGTCAACTATGAGTGGTAAAATGAAGGAAAAACTTCACAAGGGTTTCTCATGGCTTGCCATCAAAGGTGAATGATGGATATGCTTTTATTCTTCAAGGTACACATTAGGAGGTGCGTACTTATAGGAACTTCCATATATAATAGGCTTGGGCTGCCTCCCAAGTAACCCTTAATTTTCAACTACTAATAGGCTAACTTAACTAAGAATTTAAAAAATCAATAAATTATATAAATTAGACAACAAAAATAAAACGTAAAATAAAGTACAAAAAATATTAAAGTATCACCTAAAAGAATGATAAAATTAATTGACATTTAAATTTAATTTTTAGAATTAATCAAATTTATGCATACCTGTACCCAAAAAAACATGCATACAATAATTGAGTGATTAAGAAAATAAAAGTTCTAACCTTTTTTATTATAAAATTTTAAAAACACAACCCGACGGGTGTTATCTAACTTGACTCGTGGATTATAGAAATGAAAAATAGGTGAAAGTGTGAAACCAATTATATGGGTTATAAACTTTAAACGGCAATTTATTCTATTAAAACAGAGGAATTATACGAGTCAATAGGAGGATTTAAAGTTTTACATTACCATTCGTACTCCCTTATAACATCTTTAGTAGTAGATCTTAAATTAACATCTTAGATTACTTTTTGGTAGACCTATAGTATCACATAGGATTAAACATCTCTCAAGATCTTTCTAATTTTTTCTTTTAATGGTAGATTTCAGTTTGAGATCAGAGAGAGAGAGAAAGAATTTATTCTTTTTTGAACAATTTACATATCTTAAAGGATATTATACAAGAACCTATTTTTTATGTTACAAGTCTCTTCATTTTCTTTATTTGGAGATCTAATGAAGATCATATCTTAAACTCAAGATTTAAGATTTTGCTTAAGATCTAATACTAAAGTACAGGTATTCAATATTTATAATAGGATGGAAAAAAAAGTTAAAAACAGTTACGGCATATTTAAGTCATAGAAGTATTTTATAATGGTGCAATAATAAGAAATTCAAAATCATTTTGAAGTAAGAGTGAACATGGACGTGATTCCAACTACTCCACCGTTCGTATGATGTAAGTTTGAGGATTGACCCGCCAATCATGCACCACCCACCACGTCTTGGACTAATCAAAAGATGGAACTCATAATAAAATATGAAAAATAATTGACCAAAGACAATAATGATCAAATAAATGTTAGTATTGTATAATTATTACTAAGTTAAAAAATTCGTTGGTATGTTCTGGATAAGAGTTGATCATTTCTTGATGAACATTTTTTCCTGCTCTTATGTTTTTCATAGTTCTATATTGAAAATCCTTAAACGTACGCCATTCTATTAATAATAATAAGCGACACTATAAGAATAGGTACATTGTCAAGGTTTCATTCACCAACTCCTTTTGGCTACAGAGACAGAGAGACAAAACAGAGCAGTACAGATTACTACCAATGGCTACCAAGGTTTACATTATGTAAGACATTCAAACTTTCCTCTTTTTTTGTCCTACTTTGATGGTTAAGTCTTAATCACTTTACTATTGTATTTGTATAGTTCATCGATTTATAAATCCTCGTATCCTGGGTCTGCTTTATTTTCTCCATATATAATTAATGATTCATTGATGGAATGTTTTTTTATTCTTAATCTCTTATAATTGTATTGAGTATTTGTAGATTGATGAATTGGGAAGGAAGGGGTGGTGAGTCTTCAGTAGTAGTGGCTTTAAGTTTTAGACTTTTCGTACAGTATGTGTCTTACTTATGAAGAATTTTCACCACGGAAAGTCAACTATGAATGCATGTATTATCTCGTCACTTCCTTATGGCATTTGAAGGAATCAAGGTTTTTGTATTGATGTAGAATAGCTCCCATTATCTCATGCTATTTTGTCGTTTATTCCTTGAAATTTTGAGATTCTGCTTTCTGTCACCAAACCAGAATTGGAACCTGTTACTTCTTTGCAGTTGAACTTGTGTGGAATCCAAGGGAACCAAATTAAATACTAATAACATAAATTTGCATAATCCTGAAATCAAATCTGTTTGGAAGAGAGAAGGAATTAATAGCTTTTCAGTTCTTACTATTGCAGTCAAGGAGGATAAATTTTTGCATAGTTATGTTATGTTATTTCTTTATCCTGTTCTCTCCCTTTTATGTTTTTGGAAAGTGGAGGGAGGAAATTGGGAGTAGATAAGAAGCCTTTTGTCCTTTCTTTGAATAAACAAAATGCTTGCAGTAGAAATGTTTTGAACTTTAAATTCTTGAACTGTATATTCATTATAAATTGATTTAACGCTACCTTTAGTTATCATATGACTTAAAAAAAAAAAAAAAAAAACAAAGTTTTGACTTTTGAAGTTCCGGGAGAAGAGGGGTTTGACAAAGGCAATTGGTGAATTCCATCCTACATTTTCCCAAAATGAATTAAGGCTAAGAGGGCAATAGTCATGAATGTTGGTGCTCCCTTTGACTAGTAGAGAGTTTCTAAGCTACTAGCTCCATCAGTTTCTAATAAACTTTTATATTGATCAATATCATAAGACCAATAATAGTATATCATATCCTGCTCGTGAAGTTAAATGTCTACTGTATTTCTCTATGGTTAATCTGATTGGAATTTGCATCGCATGTTTAGTTATTATTCTACGTATGGACATGTTGAGAAGCTAGCTAGAGAGATAGAAAAAGGGGCCACTTCTGTGGAGGGAGTAGAAGCAAAACTGTGGCAGGTTTGTAAACTCTTTTCATTTTCATTCCAACAATAAGTGCTCAGTTATTCAACCTCTTTTAGCAGCGCATAAGTCATGATATTAATGAAACTTTTAATTTGGTAGAATTATTGATGTGTGGAGGAATTGACAACATTTGACATGTCACCAAAGTATTCAAAATTCATAGTAATTTATTTAAAACGATTTAGCCATGCTATACACCCTTCATATAATTCAGAAGAAATAAGGAATTTCCTTTCTGCACTTAAACAGGTACCTGAAACATTGCCTGAAGAAGTCCTTGCTAAGTTGGGAGCACCTCCAAAGAGTGATGTTCCAATTATTACTCCCAATGAGCTTCCTGAGGCTGATGCCTTTTTGTTTGGTTTTCCCACAAGATTTGGATCTATGGCCGCTCAATTTAAAGCATTTTTTGATGCAACTGGAGGCCTTTGGCGTACACAGGCACTAGCAGGAAAGGCTGCAGGGTTCTTCTATAGCACTAGTTCTCAAGGAGGCGGCCAAGAAACTACCCCGTGAGTCACTGAATTCTTCGATCATTAATGTTTATTTTGTATCCACTCAACACGGCATCTAAAACTAACCTTAGCCAGTGTTTGTTTTTGATTAAACAGGTTGACATCTATTACTCAGCTTGTTCACCATGGAATGATCTTTGTCCCCATTGGATACACATTTGGCGGCGGCATGTTTGAGTTGGAGAAGGTGAAAGGTGGCTCCCCATATGGTGCAGGAACTTATGCTGGGGATGGCTCAAGGCAGCCTAGTGAATTAGAATTGGCTCAAGCTTTTCATCAGGGAAAGTACTTCGCGGGCATCGCAAAGAAGCTCAAGGGATCTCAATGATTTTTATCCTCCATATATCTACCACACCATATTCTGTGTCAAACAAAATGAAATGTTAGAAGCCAAAAAAAAAAAAAAAAGTGTGAGAGAATAAAGTAATACTTCATATATCTTCGATACAATTGTTGTCACCACTTGTCATCGTGGTATCCTGTAATGCAGTTTTTATTGTCAATAACAAGAATTTGGTAATTAATACTGGAAACTCGGTGCTAATAAAATTCATCACTATCAGCCATCTAACTAATGTGTGCTTTGTGTTAAATTGATCACTATCAGGTCAAGGATTTGAATTTATAGATAGGTACTGTTTAGTATTTTTGTATATTATATAGTTAAAGAGGAGAATACGTACAGGATATAAGGGGTACCATCCCTTACAAGTTTGTTGCTGCATAAAAACATGTATGCCTCTACAACAGAATCTGCTATCGCAAAATAGATCCTCTATCTCCATAAAACACTAAAACTATTAATGTAAGGTATATATTGATGATTTCCAGCCGCACCTGGAGCCACCATTCTTGACTCCAGCTGTTCATCAGCCGTCCACCAGCTGTCCGCACATGGAGTTGTCTGCCAGCTATCTTCCAGCCTCACCTCAAGCTGTCCACCAGCTGGCCACCACCCATCCTCCAACGTTCACACCCAAACTCAGCCTATAAATAGAGGTGCCAACCTCAGTTGTAAGCATCACTTAGACACACAGAAACACCAAGAGTGAATTCATCCAAGTAGTGAGAGTTCTTAGTGAGTGTTGTGTCAGTGGTCTGAGTTTGAGAGTTTTTGTTTTGAGTTTTGTAAATCTCTGTAATTCTATTCTTGTGAGTAATAGAAGTTGTTTTTCTCTCAAATTCGTGTGTACCAACACCCAATTGATCCGTTGGCCTCAACATATATGCCCGTACCAGCTGTTAATTCCCACCACCTATCTATGTACCCAACACATCAATAGTATAGCATGTGTTTTACAAAAAATCTCCCCATCAACCTAGCATTAACAAAATCTCCTCCACGGTTTTGTTTCTGTCAAGACTACCTCCTCTAAAAATACATGCACCTAGCTTGTGTTGTTTGCTTTGATCCCCCAATAAGACTATGTTGATAGAAATGAGCTTGTGGATTTTCTGGTAGCACTGTCGTGAGTTGCAGCCATGAATAACAATCAAACCACATTTGTGTCACCTTAGAGCAAGTAAAAAGAACATGAGCCAGGGTTTAGGCTTCTTGTGTTGACAAATAAGGACACAACCAATTATTGCTATGCAACTGAATGTTTCTTTTCTTGAGATTTTAGTTGGCAACCTGTCTATACATTACATAGTCTCCATATGAAGATGACAACGTTTTTGAAGAATAAGCAATTTCCACATTACAGAAAAAAGGTGACAGCTTTGATGAGTATCCAGCTGTAAGTTGTATAAAGCCTTATATATATGCCCAGTTAACCGAGTATTCTTCAGAACTTTCTATTTGTCTTCCCTAACTAACTTTGGCTAGACATTCCTCAGCATATGATTCATATTTTCAACCAAATCTTCTTCCCACTGAAATCTCGTCCTCCTCCACTTAAATTCCCAAATCCAATCCTCACCATCCCATCTTTCCCACTTTTCCAACTACCTCATTCTGCTGTTCTGATATCATGTTTTGCAAAGCTCTCTTCATGTAACCAATTGTCTTGCCAAAATCTTATATGACTTTCCACACCTAAATCCCATGTTACCATTTAATGGCTCTCTTAATTTTATAATTTTTCATAAATTTTAATCAACAATAAAATGTGTATTAGAGTTTAGAGATTAAGTGTGCTGCTAGCATTCCTTATTTTCTTATACCCAATCCCATTATTTAACGATGAAAAACACAACTATTAACTAATAAAATTGTTGTATATACAAGGACTTTTACCAAAGAACGTAAAATGTTTTGAATAATTAATTTTGTAAATAAATTTAATTTTTATTTCATAGTAGTACCAAACTATTATTTTAATGGTGAAAAAAAATCTATTTAAACACGTATTAAATTTTTATATTTTTGAAATAGTTAATACCTATATACATGGGATGATGGGATGAGATATAAATATATTATTTTTAAATTTAATTGTATTTTATAACATTATTTTTTTCTATATATTAAAAATAAAGAAGAAGAAAACCCAACATTCGAGGATAGGACACTAGTTCAAGAGTCAAAAACAGATTTTTTATTATCCACAAAGTATGTTATAATGGTGCAATAGTATACGAAATTATAAATCATTGTAAAAGTAATGGGGAACATCGACGAGATTTCAGCTACTCACCGTTTGTATGACGTAAGTTTCAGGATTGACCATTTCACCCACCAATTATGCATCAGCCACCATCGTCTTGGACAGTTGGGCTAGTCAAATGTGAAACTCATAATAATAATTGACTCTTAAAAAAAATTGACAAAAGACAATAATGATTAAATAAATAAGTTACTGAATAATTATTTTTTAAGATTTTGTTTGAGAGTTTAGAAGAGAAGAAAACGAAAGAGATTCAAAGGGAATGGAAAGGAAGGAAATGGAGGAAAATGAGAGAAATTTCTTTCTCATTGTTTGGGAGTTAAAAATATATTAAGAGAGAGAAATTGAGAGTTAATAAGATATTTTTATAATTTTGCCCTTGAATTGTGATTCAGTACTTCGTATTTAGGTGTTTTATTAACACTGGTTAGGGTAAGATAGTAATTTTATTAACATTGGTCGGGTAGGATAGTAATTTTATTACTTTTTCTTCTAAAAACTCCAAATAAGGGGAACAACAATTTTTAGGCTTCAAAGGATTTAAAAAGGAGTTTTAAAAATCCTCAAATTTTTTCCCTTAAAAATTAAAACTCTCAAAACAAGGAGATTTCTCTACCTAAACATTTCCCTTTCCTTCCTTCTCCTCTAAAATTCCTCTCCCAAACAAAACCTAAAAGAAAATATTGCAGAATTACTAAATAGAAAAATTCCTATGTATGTTCTTGATGAAACATTTTTTCTCTTTTTTTTTCCTGTTATTTTATTTTTCATAATTTCTGTATGAAAAATCCTTAAAAGCCATATGTTTTTAACAGAATTCATTAAGAAAGGCTCAAAGATGAAAACAACGTATCCAAAAGTGTGGCGGCCCAGCAGTACACAACAAAAAACCTGTGATAGCAAATGCAATTTTGGGAACAAAATGACTAAATGGCACTCTTAGAATAATAATAAAGTTATCACATAACTGACGGAGGCAAGGCCGGCCTAGCCATAATAAGGCTGCTTAACTATTAGGCGGTCTAAATTTTTGTTTTAACCCTCTCTACAAAAAAGTTTTTTAGTATAATTTCTATCGTTAATTTTTAATTGAGTTAATGGATTGGCAATTCAAGTTTGATTTTTCCAACTCAATAAGATTGGAATTATAAAAAATATTATTATTACTATTTTATATAAGCAAAGATGAATATTTATTGAAAATCCAGTGTCAAAGTTTACAACGGAAGTACCAAGTGCATGTAACAACCCCAACTAAATCACTATAAAAATATTATCATTAACTTTAAAAAAATCGCACCGCTTTTTAAATCTCAAAATATGGTGAAAGGTGACACTATAAGTATAGGTACCTAGTCAAGTGTCATTCACCAACACCTTTTGGTTTCCACGAATAGTTGGAGATAATACAGGGCAATACAAGTTACCAATAATGGCTACCAAGGTTTACATTGTGTAAGACATTCTCCTGTCTCCTCCATCTTGTCTTACTTTGATGACTTTGAACATACAGTAATACATTCTATTTTCGTCGGCTTATATGCTTTTCTCCTTAATAATGTCAAAATGAACTCCAACTTTGAGTCAATACAGTCTAACTCAATTACAGATTAAACAGAGGTTGAAAAATGTAGGCTCATTTTTTGGTTGATTTTGCTCGGTTCATTTAATACGTGCGTGGATTGAGGTGAACTAACATGTGTTAACTCTTTTCTTTTATATATTTAAATGTATCTTTTAGATTCAAATTTTCACTTTATTTTTTAATTCTCTATAATCAAAACCTCTAATAAATTCATTTCGCTATTGTAGAATTTGTCAATTTATAAATTTATATATTCTATTTATTTTATTCATATGTAATTAATTATGAGTCATTATAATATTATTAATGTGAAATATCTATTGCTTTTATTTATAATTAATTTTTGTTAGAAAATCTAACCAATAATTTTTCGTAAGATTTTCTCCTTCTATCACATTTATTTTATGTATAATTAAGTTTGATTCTCCTTATATCCCGCACCAAAAATGTTTATTTTTGGACTGTATATCATATCACATAAAATATAAAATAAAAAGATATAGAAGCTAGGGGAAAGAGTTTTGACTTTAATTTTTGGGGACAAGAGGGTTTCCCAAGGGCAATTAATTGGTGAATTCCAGCCTACAATATTATTTTCAAAAACGACTAGTAGAGTTTCTAAGCTAGCTCCATCAGTTAATTTTAACAAACTTTTATATTCAGTATCTTAAGACTAATAATATATAATAATATAGGACTATTTGTAAGTTTCTTTAAAAATATTTTTAGAAAAAAAATAAAATAAACTTCTTATAAATAAAAATATCTCTTCATTAGTTAATTTATAAATCCTATCTTATCTTTTAGAAAAATTATATTGATGAGCTTCTAGAAATTAATTAATAAAAAATTTATTTTTATTTAATAAAAAAGTTCATCTTATTTTTTCTCTCTTATTTTCTTCCTTTAAAAATTTCTTTACACAGACTTATCAAAACAGATCGTATATGCTATCCTTTTCATGAAGTTATAGCTAACGTCTACTATTTCTCTATGGTTAAAATCTGTTTGGAATTTGCATCCCATATATGTTTAGTTATTATTCTACGTATGGACACGTTGAGAAGCTAGCTAGAGAGATAGAAAAAGGTGCTGCTTCCGTGGAGGGAGTAGAAGCAAAACTGTGGCAGGTACCTGAAACACTGTCTGAAGAAGTCCTTGTGAAGAAGGGAGCACCACCAAAGAGTGATGATGTTCCTATTATTAAACCCCGTGAGCTTGTCGATGCCGATGGCTTTCTGTTCGGTTTTCCGACAACATTTGGATCCATGGCTTCTCAATTCAAAGCATTTTTAGAAGGCACTATAGGGCTGTGGCATACACAGGCACTAGCAGGAAAACCTGCAGGGTTCTTCTCTAGCACTAGTTCTCAAGGAGGTGGACAAGAAGAGACCCCGTTGACCTCTATCACTCAGCTTGTTCACCATGGAATGATATTTGTTCCGATTGGATACACATTTGGAGATGGCATGTATGAGATGGAGAAGGTGAAAGGTGGGTCCCCTTATGGCTCAGGAACTATTGTCGGGGATGGCTCGAGCTCAAGGCAACCTACTGACTTGGAATTGGCTCAAGCTTTTCATCAGGGTAAATACTTTGCAGCCATTGCAAAAAAGATCAAGGGATAGATAAGATACATCTCATTCATCTGTCTCCCACACTAGACTCTGTCTCTAGTTACCCTATTATTAATATCAAACCAAAATAAGGTCATGTTAGTAGCAAAAATAAAAGTACGTCCGTGTGAGATAATGAATTAATACTTCATCTTCAATACAATTGTTGTCACTTAATTGTCATAATATATGTATCCTGTAATGCAGTGATTGTTGTCATCAATAACAAGAATTTGGTGATTAATATATACTGGAAGCTAGCTCGGTGCTGATCATGCTTATCTAACTAATGCGCTTCTTGATAATTTAAGTGACTATCTAAATATATAATTTCGCAATAAATTCCCGTGTCAGTCATATTGTTATTAATTTTTTGGTAAAATAAATAGCTACAAATTTTGATAGGCTTAGTATCAAAGTCAACTTTAGGTTTTGTTCTGAAAGGAAAATCTCGGTATCATGGGAACCAAGATATTCATATAACAAGGACCACAAAGATTGGGCCTTCAACCTCATCCTCGTTCTTGATCATCAGATACCCTGAAAACGTTATAACTCAGTCTGGAGTGATAATCTTCTCGACTAAATCGAGAAGATAGTCATGTCAAAGTATGCAGGCAGCCAGACATCCCAACGCCTCTGTGTGAACTCCTTGTCACTATCATGCTCCACCACCAAAATCGTCATTGTCGTTCTCTTCTAGACCAAGATCACCATCTTCTAAACCGAACAGGTTTTAAAATATGTTGAGTGGATGTTGTTTCAAGCCATCTTTGATGTTTCACCGTATATACACCATGTGTAAGATGCTTCACCATAGAAATTATATAAATTTTAATATTGAACATTTTTTTAGGCCTAAAGCAAGAGCATAGGACGCCTTATACTTGAGTCGATCTTGTATACTAGATTTTGATAAATTTCTATATAAAAAAAAAAAAAAGTCAAACTTAACTAGGATCAATTTAAAAAAAGTGAGGACTCAGATAATTATATATTCATCAGCAAAAATTAAAAGAGATAAAAGATGAACTCATCATGGTGAGTTTGGCTCTTTCCACCCATCTCAAACTTTTTATATTCAATGTTATAATCCTATTCTCATATCATATCTTCTTTTAATCGTAACAAACTTCGAAAGAAGAGATGTTATAAAATATGCAAACTCTATTTCATATATTTTTTTTATCTATAAAAATCAAAGATAAATATCAAGATATTTATAATAATTCATGTACTATATTCAATTAATTGAGTTAGATCCTTAATATTTCATATATTTATTTAAACAAAGATGTAATATTATAGTGGAAAAAGAAGAAAAAAAAAGAGAAAAGTAAAAGAAAATAAAAAATACAGTATATTAAAGAAGGCAACATTAGAAGTAATATATTTCTATTTTTTTTTTTTTTTGGAAAAAATATCCTGTTCAAGACGGCATCTGTCCCACTCTGATACTTTTTAATTTGTTAACTATATATTAAGGGAGTGTCACATTGAATTGTTCTCTAATGTTTCTTCCGACTTATGTTATAACTTTATTCTCACCAGTTTTTTATAATTTTATACATATAAGTATATAACTTTAATTTGGATCCGTAAAAAAAATTTAATTTGGAATGTACTTATGATACGATATGATACGCTACAATAAAATATTTAAAGAAAAAGAAGGGAGAATTATTGGCTTTATGGTGATGATACAAAGTATTTAGATTAGACAATTCTGAAAAAAAGTTAAAGTTCAGTAGCTATCAGATGTTACACAACTTTGACATTTTCTTTAGCTAATAATTAACTCATATTTATTTCAATAATACCTTATGATCATTGCATGTGATATATAGTTTTTAAAATAAGTTAATAATTTGATTCTATAATATGTTTTTTTTTAAGTAAGGATTCTATATATTATATATAATATTTTGGATGAAGGAGTTTAAAGAAAAAGGAAAAGGACGATTAATTATATTTTTTACTTGAAGAAGCAAAATATAAATTTTATTATTGAAAACCAACTGAACTGGCACAAGATGTACCAGGTTGGTGCATAGCAATACATATAAAATCAGAATGCATTAAACATGCATATAATTACTACATTTGCCTCACCCCAACTCATAACTACTGAACCAGAACCATTTTTTTACAAAAAAAATCACAACCCCCACATCGATCAAAACAGATGCTAATTTGATGGTCTAATCAGTCCTCAGATTATGTCCACAAAACAGCCGGATAAAAAGATCCCTTGGATTAATTAGAAAACCGGATTTCCATGACAACAGCTTTGCATGAGAGAATTTGCCTCTGAACTGCAAATCATATATTTTTGTTTTAAAAAGGATGATTAGAAGGTTACATGATCGTATATCATTTTATTTATCCTTCCATTTTAACCCTCGTTCGCCTAGTGGATTCCTATCCGACACTGTTAATTTTTATTAATTGACGTGGCACTAATTTGTTGGAGGGATGAAGAACGGATGGATGATTTTCATTAATATGAAATGCACCTTCTAAAAAATATATATTAAAAAATTGTGAAGGAGTGAGGAGAATGAGAGCTTCACTCTTTAAACTATATATCAGTATTGTATTCTTGTGAATTATTGAATAAATTTTTGGAGTGAGAATTAATTTTTGAGAGAACTAAATATAATTAATTAAAAGGAGCAAAATAAAAACCCGTGCACTTGTAAACGAATAAAGAAAACACATGTATACTAAAATATAAAATCGAATAATTGTACTAATTAATTCTTTGTATCAAGGACTAAATACCTTGCAGAATACTTTGTGTGCGTGCGTTAGGCTTCATCATGTTTAAGCCCATGCATGCATGGATTTTTGGGCCAAACAGTCATACCCACATTAAGCAGCTCACACGAGTCTGTCTAGCTCAAGTTGCCAGCCCAAACCCAATATATTTCTCACTTTACTTTTAGCCCCATGTTTGGCATACCATCATGTTGAGGCCAACGGATCAATTGGGTGTTGGTACACACGAATTTGAGAGAAAAATAACTTCTATTACTCACAAGAATAGAATTACAGAGATTTACAAACTCAAACAAAACAAACTCTCAAACCCACACCACACTCACTAGGAATTCTCACTACTTGGAGGAATTCACTCTTGGTGTTCTGGTGTTTTTCGTTGATG
>PYAF01001527.1:1718204-1728857 GCA_007407185.1 Glycine tomentella
AATTAATGTAACTCAATATATTAAGATAATTAACTACCATTAGTTTTAATACAAAACTTAAATGTTATATTTTAATTATTTTAGCATTATTTTTTAATCAAAATTAAAAGCTTATCATCAATAACCTGTGTCAACCATTGTTGTATATGTTACTAAGATATAATCTCAGTTTTTATAACAAAATAATACATCTCACAAGTACATATTTCCTAACCCCTCCGTTAAAAAAAGTGTACAAAAGGTTATGTAACATATGTAACATGTATTGTCCATTTAAATATTTGATGGTTTGTTATGATTTTATCTTTAATAAAATATATTTTAATGGGTTAAAAAAGAAAGTATTTACAAATGATCATTGAGCTTGATTCTTAAATGATGTATGACTTTATTACTATAAAAACACTTTATATGAGTTTAGATACCACCGTACCATGAGTTATATAAACCTATTTTATTTGCTGACGAAAAAAAAAAGAATTTCTTCCTTTGAAGAAAAAAAGAAGAGCAGCATGTAAACGAACTAAAATACGTTAGAGTTACACGGCCTTACATTGTCCTTTATTATTAATGAAATCTTCATTTGAGTGATAATAGGGATACTATATTTAATGCTTTTTGTTTCAATATCGGGTTCTTTGTATCAAATATTGTTACTTAAATGTTTGATTTATCATTATTATTTTATCCTTATGAAAAATATCTTAATGGATTGAGAGGAGATAGTGTTTATAAAATATTTGATCATGACTCCTAAACAATATAATATTTTGTGATTACTGAAACCAATCTCCCAGTTGAGATTAGGGGACAAGATAGATCTAAACCCTCTTTATAATGTCAATGTTTTGATCTCAAATCCGTAAACATTGGTAGGGTCTCTTTATCCGAGGTATTATCTGCTTAGTTGCATGGTTGATCATCACGGTTTTATTTTTATAAAAGTCGTTTCGATGGGTTGAGAAAAAAGTGTTTATATAAATGACTAATATAAGATTTTGTGGTTATCAAGAGTGACCTATTCAGAACCCTTATAAAGGAGGGTGTGAAATTTTCTTCTTCTTTTATAATTGTTTAAATTGTTTAAATTTCTAACTCTTAATAAATAATAATTTAAAAAATATTATTTTTACACATAAAATTGAAACTAATTTTTATATTAAATGATGATAATTTTAATTGTTATTATAATAACAATAAGCACCTATTAGTTTTATACAATTGTACACTAATTATCACTTTAATAATTATAATAAAATAACAAAACACAACTAATTTTATACTAATTAATATTAATTATTATTATTAATAAAAACATAAATTAATTTTATATAATTTTGTATTAATTAACTTAAAAATATATGTATACATATAAATGAAAAGTTTCAAAAGAAAAGGAACTCGAATCCTTGCTCGCCTCCTGTAGATCCATCTCCGATTACAGAAACATTTACTTTTTAACCTCGTTAACATCTTTCATTTATCTCTTCTTAATATATTACGTATGAATTATAATAATCACCTCTTCTATCTTTTTATCTCTTACACGGTGTCTATACTCTTAGACGGTCAATGATCTTTTTCCTTCTACGAAAAAATGTAGAGAGATATGGCATCACATGATTTTGATCAAATTACATCCACATTTTCGTCTAAAGACGTATTGACTCCGTTAGCAACATATATATTACAAGGCCATAAGAGTTAAGACTATAAGAGGATATCATTGATTTTCTAGATGATAAGATCGCTTTCTTGTTTGTTTAGGTCATGACCGTCCAAACCCTTTTTTGGAGCTTCTTTGTTGTCTTCTTTTGTTCCCAAAATGTTCCTTCCCTTTACAGAGGAGAAAATGACCATCCTGGACCTATTGTTGCTCAGGTCACGGCAGAGACCTGTTTAGCCTTTAATATAATACTCAATATAAAACACATATTTCTTAATCATTTTTAACCGACATCATGTAATTTATTAACAGTAAAAAATGGAGTAGCTTTTACATTTGGGCAAAATTATATTATAGGCACTACAATCAAGTAATAAGCGTATCACTGATGCAAAACAATCAACGATCAAAGTGTAGCATTAATAAAAAGTTATTAAATTTAGGCCAGATTTGGAATAACTGTATGTAATATACGATGTGGTGACTATCGTTGATGTCATGCTTATGTAATATTGAGGTGTACAATGTCAGAAAATTAGATGGGATATATATATATATATATATATATATATATATATATAAAGGAAATTAAGAAAATAATACACAATGTGACACAATATTCTTGGCCATATGAGTACGAGTTCTACATATGGGCAGAAAATTGAGAGAAAGAAATGACTACGGATAGGTTTGATTGAGTGAAAAAAAAATGAAAAGAAATAATAAAGAGAATAAATATTTAAATTTAAATAAAATAAAATAAATGTGAAATTCATACTAAATAGTAAAAAAAATTCTTTAATTTCCCTTGGCTTCCTAGCGACCAAACCTATCCTAAATGAAGATGAAAAGAAAAAGAAAAAAGCGGTAGATTTGTGGCCACGAGTTTGGACTTCCATGTGTGAGTATAAAATAAAAATAGGATTAGTATGTGGCTTTCTTATTTTCTCTCCACAAAAAGACATGTGTTTTATATACCCTTGCTTAATTTGTAGATTAATAAGGGTGGGCCTGTAGTGTTGTTGGTGAGTCAACTCCAAAGCTTCTTCTTCTTAGAAGAGCAAGAGCCGCCCACTAATTATTTTATAGTACTACTATAATACTAGAACTAGCCATTCTTTTATATTGAATATTAGGGCTAACCTACGTGCATAAGGAAGAAAAAATATATAGAGAGCCATCTGTGGATTCATCCGCATCAATAGCTAACACTTTTAAAAGAGCTGTGCGTTTTGGACACGTCTGTTAACAAGGTATCTTTTCGTACACGATAAAAAATTAACGACTCATGCGTGAACCATATCCTTCATAAGCGCACGGTAGAACTTGCCTGAAAATTATATACGTAAAATGTAAAACGTTTAATGCGTTAAGTTGGGTGAGGTAGCTAGGGTTTAAAATAATTGAATTTGTTGATTTAGAAAACATATATTCAGCCATAAGTCCTCAAGTCAAGTCCATAACACATGCCGCCCCAGTTATCCAATATATGTGTTGTACAGTACGTGAGAACAATGAATTATATATAGTATAACTTTTAAAAAATAATATTTATATGATATCTTTTTAATAATATTATTTTTTCTTTATTTTCTCGTATTAATAATCTTATCTTATAAATTTTCCTCCTGTTATTTCTCCCTTTATCGTACAAATTTTTGTATAAAGATATTTTTTCTCTTAAAATAGATATCATGATAATTTTTTCAGAACAGCGAAGTTATATATATACATAAGGATAAACTACAAAGCATTGACGTTATGGAAACATAGGAACGGCCGAACGGGGATATTTTGAATTGTATACATCAAAACCCTACAAAGGCTCCCTAACTCGTTTATAATATTGTTTTAGAATTATAATCCTGGTATTTTTTTATTTTTGCTGTATTAGATAGAATACTGCTTGTACTTTTTAATTAAGATGATGCATTTAATTTGACTTATAAAAATGCAAAGCATTTAGCATATATTGTAATTAAGTTTAACATATTTGCAAAGTTTTCAATAACGGATAATACAAAGCCAGTAGCATATATACAAAAAAACACGTATACTATAACATAAAGAACCTTTGACATCAACTCATAATATATAGCTTAAAATTCTTATCATTTATAATTTTATTGCTTACATATTCAGGTCAAATTAAATTGAGAACTGCTTGTCTGCTTCCTTATAATGCGAGAAATAATTATACGTATGATCAGCTCCCAGAATGGAAAATAAAAGCAAGTTTTACGATACATGTTTTTGTAGCAGTTTCTAATGGAATTTGTATCATTCCGGGACACAAAAACTCAAAAAGAGCAAGTTTGTTATTTCTGCGTTTTATTCATTGAAATTTCTGCTGCTGCATTTACAATTGGGAAGCAAACATAATATAAAAGTTATCTAGTATAAGAATACGTTTCCCTTGTGTTTAAAAGCGGTAAAAGTATTATGCAGGAAATCATAATTAGGGTTTGTTTCCACTCGAGGCAATCCTTATCAGAATTTGACTTGCTTAATGTGAAAAGTCTGTCAAGTGTTCACATTTTACACGGTTATCTTGCATTCCAAAGAGTGGCAAGTCTTTTTTTAATCATTGATTCGTGGACAAAAGGAAATCTCACCAAATTAATTAATCTTCGTCTTTGGTGGGGTTGACATGGATGATTGACCCTTGTTGATCGATGCAAACATTTCCCATGTCAACATTTGTATATTAAAAAAAATATGATCACCTCTCTTAGGACATTTGTATATTGTAAATTCAAATTTTATTTTTTGAATATTAGGACAATTTTATTATAATTTTTCAAGGAAATTATTATTTTTTACTTATTTTGAAAATTTTAAAATTTCATTTTTTTAAAATTCTAAATTATAATTTATTTTCAATTTCATTTTAATTATAATAATATTTTATATTAAAAATTATTTTTGAAATATCAATTAGTTATATCTTAAATTATTTTTTCGTTTTATTAATTAAATTAATTGTAGCATTTACCCCCCAAATCTTAATTACTTATTTCTTTTGATATATTTATTTGAATTAATTATACTTAATTTCATGTTTTTTATTTTAAATCCGTTAATTTACTTCTTACTCAGCCTATCATCTAAAATCCTTGATTTTCATTTGAGCTGAAATGAAATTCGCTGTTTTCCATTAGCTAGTCGCCACAAACTTCTCGTTCTTCTTTCTTCAAACCTCGTGCGTTGTATTGCACAGAAATCTTTTTTTGTTCTTCTCCACAATCTATTCATACCACTGATCAGTTCATCCATGGGTTATGGGTACGTTTTTTCATCAATTGAATCGAATGTCTATATAAAATAAACCAAAACCAAGTTGACTTTGCTATTTTTAATATAGCATCATTTTTTTTTTACCAGTATGTGATTTTCTAAATACAAAATTACAACTTTTAACAAAACTTTGTAATTTTCAGTAACATGTAACTTTTAATTAGTTCAATACAAAAACTTATAAATTTTTGTTAAAAAATATAAACTTAAAATATTAAAAACTTAAAATTTTTAAAAGTAGCACTATATATCAATAATACCGCGAAATAAACCCCATCAAGTAAAGTGTGTGTGTCTCGTTTTTTAACGTTGAGTCCAATTTCCAATAAAAAAAACGTTGAGTCCAATTTCCTTTAAAGAAAACGTTTGACTCCAATTTCCTCTAAAAAAAAACGTTGACTCCAATTTTATGAGATCATTACTGCATCGACGCTTCTTCTTCTTTTTCTTCTCTTTTTTGCTTCTGATATTTCACTTTTTACTTTTCATGATCAGCGTGGGGTCAATTATACTCTAATGGATGAAAGGACTTTGAAATTTGCAAAGTGCTAAAATGGAGTTGAGTAATATGTTGAATATAATCTACGCATTCTCCTTTTATCTATTTGTCATTATTGCTCAACAAAGAATATGGAACTTACAAAGCCACACCTACTTCTCTCCTTTCTGTTTGCTATAGTTCCACTCGTGCCAGGTGTATAAATTAACAAAAAAGAAAAACTAATTATAGTAATATTTATTTTCTAAATTTAACTTAAAATAATATTTTAACCCATATAACGCAACGATCAATTTTATATATTATTTAAAGTAAACTGAAAAATAAATATAAAAGAATAATATATTGTAAATTAAAAACTTTAAAAGATAAGAGTATTTTTCAATTCACTAATTGTTGACTTCTTATAATTTAAAATTAAATAAAACACTTATGAGATTAGTACTTAGATAAAGGAAATTCAAATTTTCATAATGTTAAAAATCTTTTTTAATACTATAACATACTTAAATGTATTAAAAGTGACATGAATAACTTTTGATAAGGATAAATTAATATTATATATTGATAACAAAAATTCTATTTGTTAAATTTTTTTATTATATTTTCTATTTCAAATTTCAATAACTTAAACCTAAATAAAAATAAAAATTCACATAGAGATAAAAGAGTGAGAAAGCTTTATTATCACATTAATTGTAAATGGAAGTCTCATTATAGATAGTGAACTATTTAAAAAAGTGAAGAAAGTGGGATGTACTCTTCAAGTCTACTACTCTATTTATATATAAAAATAGATTTTAAAATAAGTCTTTGAATTATTTTTTTGACAATTTTTTAATCAAAATTTAGTTTTTTATGTTTTTTTTTTTATTTTATCAATTTTCCCCTCTGTTTGAATTCTAATTTAGATGATATATATTTTGATTCTTCATTATAAACGTATAGATTCATTATGAAGATTGTTAATAACAGTCAGGATGAATTTGAGATTAATTAGTCTGTAATGATGATTTTAGAATCACTGTTGGATGTCCAAAATGGATAACAAAGTATAGACAAAGAGATTGGATAGTGGCGGTTTGTTAGCTACTATGGGAGTTTCTAATGTCGATTTGGTGAGGTGATGAGAAAATATATATTAAATGAAGAAGAACAACATATCATATTATTTAATTGGTGATAAGTTAGAAAGTATAATTAATAAACAAGAAATTTTAAAAAAATATTTTCATTTAGAAAACTTTCTGTCAGTTGAGAAATGAAGTAAGAAAAAAAAAACATTAATAAGTAAAAAAAAGAGACTGAATTGAATAACAAGGAACTTAAATAAAAACCATCTCACAAAAAAAACTTAAATGGCCAAATTAAGTAAAAAAGTAGACTAAAAGATTAGATTAAAATCTGAATTAAAATTAGAAAGACGTACAAAATTTATAATTGTGTAAATAAGAGAATTAATGTTTAATGGCCAAAAGAATTTATTAACAAAAAACTTAGGTCAACATTACCTTTCAATATTTGTTGTCTTCCATCAAATACTTTTCTCGTTGAAATTCGAATGAAAGAGACTTGAAGTCATTTTTCCCAATTTACTGGTTAAGGCATGTCTTAATATTTTCTGAGATCTATCAGTTCTCCTCACGCAAAATATACGTCCAAAAGGCAAAACAGCTTTAATTGAAATTGAATGGTCCATGAAATAAATTTAAGTAGTAAAAGTATAGGATATAATTAATTAAATTAAAAATGGTCCCGGAGATCTATTAGTTCACAATCTTAATAAGAAGCGAAATACAATCACTAATCTATTATGTTTATTTAACAAGTCAAACTATTTTTGAGAATCTGAGATAATTCCTTGTCATAGAAACGTGAAACAATAATGCTTCTTAGTTCTTACATCCAACTATCCAAGTGCTAAACACCAATTGCCCCACAAAAAGAAGGTTTCACTGCTCCTGCCTATCCATTTACTGATAAGGTAGTCTATACTCTTTACAAGTTTAGAGAAAGGAAAAATAAAGAGGTTATCTAACTCAACTGAAGGCCAAAAAACAGAGAGGATACTCGTGAATTTGTCGGAAACAGAAACAACAAATACAAGACGACAGTGAAAAAAATAAATGATAAAAAGAAGAGAAACCAGAGTCCTAAAGTAAATAATGAATCTCCAATTTCTTCATTGCTTCAACAAGTTGCCACAAACAAATTGTTTCCGAGCGTAACAAAGCAGGGCTTATTTTTGACGAATGTTTTCAGAGCATTAAATTTAAAAATTTAAAAGTATTTTGTTGCGAATTACATATTATACATTTTTTTTAAAAAAAATCACTTTCATTTGATTCATGAACAAGTAATCCTAAAATACTAGTTAGCATAATTCTTCTTCCATATCTTTTGAATGTTCTTCCTTTAATTGATTTCTGCTTTGGAAAATCTCAAATTTGAGCCAATATATTTTTGTAACTTTTACTAAAATAATGACTTTAGGTTTCTAATTGAAAATTAAACATACTTTCTAACGAGACTAAACCATGATTGACATACAACGAAGGGCAATTTTGTTGAATTGAAATATATTATTCTCCATCCTCCAGGTGTAAGTTGCACCTAATCTCAAGATTCTGTCAGGACTCCAAATTGAATCAAGTTATTTAATTAAGTCTTTGATGAAAATCAGCACTGCTTTATATGCTGAGCTCTTCTTGTTGTTCGGTCAACTGCATTTATAAGTCCCAGGGTAAGTTACTTAAACCACGAAGATTAATTAGAGCTTGGATATGTATTATTGAAAAGTGCATGATTACATCACTATATGTGATATAAAAACCGTGTTTTTTTTCCCCCTACGAAAAAAAAAACTAAATGAAATATGGTTTTGTGGATTAGAAGTTAATTTCTTTGAAATTTAGTCTTTGCATGTCATTTTTTTTCGTTTCTTTTATGTATACTAGCTAGTAGCAATACTATAATGCTAATTTTGTCAAAGGCAACCAAAGACGAAGAGACAAGACTCTAACGAAGGCCCAAGGCCCAAACAGAGAAGCAGCATTGGGAAAAGGTTAAGGGAGTAGTTGCTATTGCTACTGCATTTTTGTTCTTACACTCACATTTTCTTAAAAAAATGTGACATCGGTCCAGTTTCATCCCAAGGCCCATTTTTCTGATGAAACTGGACTGAAAATTTGACCCAATGAGTCTAGCATCTTTTTACAAGATTGTCCGTGACGACGCCGTATCAAATAAAAAAAAATCTGTCGTCGAGGGAGCCTTATCGTTTTTGTCATCCAATTTACTACGCTCTCTCGGACTCAGTTCAGTGTCACGACCGATCCTACAATGGCGACAGTCACGTTTTCCTTTTCCGCTAAAACCCTAACTCTACCGTATCACGCCAAAACCCCAATCTCCAACTTTACCCCGGTAACGAATCTTCGCCTCCCTTCTTCTATCGTGACCCGAACCCGAAGTTGTAACCGAATTCGAGCGGCGCTGGATGGGGATTTCTCGGCGAAAAGGAGCAGCAGCAGCAACAACAACGACCAGAGGGAGACGATAATGTTACCTGGTTGTGACTACAACCATTGGTTGATTGTGATGGAGTTTCCAAAGGACCCTGCACCCACCCGTGAACAGATGATTGACACGTACCTCGACACTCTTGCCACTGTCTTGGGAAGGTTCTTCTCTTTCTTAACGCTAGTTATCTTTCAATTTGGAATACACGTAGAATTCATATGCGCCATATAGTTCTTATTAGTCTATGTACCAATTTAGATGCAAGTTCTGTTTTGTGGGAGGACTTTGTTTTTGTCAATTTATCCTCAAATTTCCATTTTGTTCTTGTGTATCAGCATGGAGGAAGCTAAAAAGAACATGTATGCCTTTAGCACCACCACTTACACTGGATTTCAGTGCACTGTTGATGAAGCAACCTCCGAGAAATTCAAGGGTAATCTTTCAACTCCCAATTCCCTGTTTGGTTACTTGATGATGAATATTGATTCTCCATCTCTTAATTATGCTTGCAGGTTTGCCTGGGGTTCTTTGGGTACTGCCAGACTCCTATATAGATGTTAAGAATAAAGACTATGGAGGTTGCTTTTTGATTCTTACACTAATTGATTCTGTAGTATTTCATATTCCACTGCTTGATTATGTTGTTCTTCTTTGGATTTAGGTGACAAGTACATAAATGGGGAGATTATTCCTTGTAAGTACCCTACCTACCAACCGAAACGTAGTGCACCAAAGAATGAGAGCAGAAGGTATGAGAGACGGAGAGATGGCCCTCCCCCTGACCGCAGAAGGCCAAGACAAGAGACCGCTGCCTCTGATTCATCCTCTACATGAGGTTGTGGATTGAATTATCTATTCCACTCTTTGGATGTTTTTGGTCTCCCATTACTTATACCTGAGTCAAGTATCACAAATCCTTGGTTTCATTTTTAACTTACACTAAATGTCACACTGTTTCATTAGTTTTTTTTTTTTTTTTTCAAGCTCTGCAATTTCTTGATTTGGCTATTATTGCAGCTTTGCAGGTGAATTTCAGTTTTGCTGATAGTAACTAATGCCAAGTGAAATCTGCTCCTTATCACAGCTCTATCATGCTCATGGTCATTTTATCACATAGAAGATTGAACTTGTGTTGAATTCTCATCAGATGATGCATACAATGTTTCTTGCAAGTTCAAACGGGTATTTTTCACAATTCATCTTTAGGAATAAGTGCTTTTGGACTATGAGTATGACATGTGGGACAATTGTTAGGTTTATTTGTCTGTGTAATTTGGAGAGGTACTTATCATGCAACCAGTTTGTTTTCGTGATAACTTTTTTCTGCAAGTTTCATGGAAGCTACAATATTAACACATAAAGTGACTGATATGAACTGTACAAGTTTCGATAATATGCATATATAGCCTTTTGTCATTAACTTAAGCAGCCAATTGATGAATCCTTAAGTTAGTCTTGCTACAATAATCTCAGTTTTGCTGGGCTTCATCCTGCCCACTGCCCCATCAGTGTAGTAGACCAATGCAAATTTGTTAGAACTTGGAAATCGGTGCATTCATAAACCATCCATGATTGCCAAATAAAATATAGCAGTTGTTTTGTTGAGGATAGTTAATTTAACAGCATTAACGAGGGAAACTAATGATTTTTATATGGAAGGATGCAACAG
>PYAF01001527.1:1728957-1759754 GCA_007407185.1 Glycine tomentella
TTTTTGAAAAGAAGAGGGGGGGGGGGGGGGTAAAATATAATTATTACATGATGCTTAGATTTTTTTATTGCAATAAGGCTTAATAAGTGTTTTAGTCCTGAATTTGAAGTTAGGGATTTCTCAATAGGTAGTGTTCCTCTAATACCTAACCAAAGGGCAATTGTACGAAGTATTTTAAATATAAGAAAGAAATATCATTTGGATAATATATTCAAAGGAGTTGCAAATGGATTCAGAGGTTCCCCAATCATGGATGGTTCTAAAACAGCTAAGCCTACGTTATAGGCAATAGTGCCTAGAATTATTACTGGAAAAATATATAAAAGATCGTTGGGTCATGCGGGTTCTCCATAATAATTATGCTCCATTCCCTTAGCCAATTTAGCTCTTAATACAAGATCATTTAAGTAATTTTTTTTTGTTTTTGGGATAAGTAAATTCTTATAAATCCATCTTCCGAAAGAACTAGATATGATAATTTTTCATCATTTGACAAGTAAACATTAATTAAAGATTTCAAATGTATCTATAGAAAAAATGTATATGTTATTCACACATATATGGGGATTTTATGTAAGAAAATTAACTCGATTTTCTATTTCCAAATTGGGATGATAAAGTGGATCAATTCACCAAAAATGGATTGGATTGACCCTAGTCCACAAAAAAAAATGGGATAGACTGAATTGACTCACTTCCCACCTCACCTTTTTTAGTGGGTTAAATAGGTTGGTCCATCAGATCAAGTCCATTTTATCATTCCTATCTAAGCTAGAGATAATAAAGTGAGTCAGTCCACCAAAAATGGGCTGGATTGATCCTAACCTACACAAAAAATGGAGTGGACCGGGCTGATCCACTTTGTAAAGTGGGCTAGCAATGCTAGTCTGTCCCACTTTTTTTAGTGGGTTAAATGGGTTGGTCCACTATGCAAACTCATTTTGTCATCCAAAGTTACAAACAATTCTTTATTGAAAAAAAAAAGTTCTTATAAAGATGTGTATTTTTTTTAATCCATGAAATTTAAAACTGTTATTTTAGTTCCTCGTATTTGACTATAATTGACACTATGTGGCCGTTTTTAATTGTCATAAATTCATTTGTATTTTTTAGTTGTTTGAATTTATATTTTAAAATTGTCTCCGTGTTAAAAATTGTCATAAAATATTAATTTATTATGTTGAGGATTTAAAAAAACAATTTGTCAAAATTGAAAAATTGAAAAAAATGCTTTTAAATTCAAGGACTAAAAAAAACTGATCCTCCAAATTGACTAAAACAACAATCAGTCTTACAATATTATGCTCCTTTCATTATTCACTTCTGAGAGATTTTTTTTTTGGATTTTGCATGATTTTTTAGTGTTTAGGAAAAATTAAATATAATTATGGACCATTTTCGGTTTGAGAAAATCATTTTTGTTTTCATTTTTAATTATAAAAATAACAAATTATTTTATTTTGTTTTGTTTTCAAAAGTTTGTATAGAAAACGAGTGAAGGTAGTTTTGTTTATATTTATTTTCCTTTTTACTATATTTTATACATTTTTAAAATAAAAAATTTAAAATGAAAACATAATTTTTTCTTCAAGAAAAAAAATGAAAACATAATTTTAGGCTTTGTTTGTTTCCTGGTTTGAAAAATAGTTTTCTGTTTCCTAAAATTTGTTTGTCTAGCATACTTAATAGTGTTTGCCCCTTAGAGTATATTTGTGTTTTCTAAAAGTTTGTTTTCTGAACACCTGAACAGAGTATTTGAAAAAAAAAAGAGGATTATAAAGCATCTTCTAGTTTCTGTTTTTGGTTTTAAAAATATCTTTTCAGAAACAATTTTCAAAACTTAATAGCTTTTTGCACGAGAAATTTATTGTTAAGTACTGAGTAGTATGTATTTATTTGAATAACAGTTTAAAATACAAAAAGAGACTCAATACTTTCTAATTCATTTCGTTTGTACTCGTTATAAATTAATGATTCGGGGAAACATGTGCCTTACCCTTTCATAATAGACCATAGCCACCATCCTCCGAGAAAACTATGTATATAATCAGGATACCTGTTTTATTGCTGGAGATGATCATATGCAAACCTTGTGTAGTGTAATTAACAATGATTTATTTTCTTTTTTTTGTTAAAACGAGAGTTCAACTGGTTACCAAGGCCCAAAACTAAATATTTTTAATATCCTGTAAAGGATTTGCCCTGAAAGGCTGAAACAACGAAGGATTCTCGCATATCTTGAGTGTGAGAATAAATTTTATTCAAGTATCCATTTTGTTCTAGTCAAAACTTATTAATTGAGTTTTAAAACTGCTGACCTATTTCGCTTAAATAAAGTCTAGTTTGTTAATTGAGCCAGAACTACACTTCGTGCTTTGCGTTGAAGCCTTTCAACATACGTAAATTACCTCATTTTCAAGTCGGGATTTAAATGCTTGAACCTCTTTATAATCTTTCTCAAGCTTAAGCAACCTCGATAATGAAAAAAGTAGTTTTTTTTTTTGGTTTCTACGAAAAAAGTAGTTAATACTGCAAATGAAATGTTATTTATTTTATCTATTTATCTTTTCAAAAATTTAAATTATTTAATTAATTTTTTTTAGAAGGTACCATCGAAATAAAATAGTTCCAGGTAGTTAGCATTATCTTGGCAAATAATTAATGATGATGCTTTTTTATGTCACTCTCATGAACGTACCACTTTGGCTACTTGGCCACTTAGCCAATAGGCATCACTGAATTCAAAAGATTGATGTCAGCAACCGTACAGCTTTGAAATGCATATGCTCGTCTTAATCTTACAACTGAATACAAAGGCCAACGAACATGGATAGGCGTCTTGCTTTGCTGGTTAGAATTGATATCTATCACGTTAGTCCACAGCTCCTACTTAACACAATACTATTGTTGTGTAATGCCATTCGAATATATATATTGCAAATATTGTGGGCCAATAATATTCTGGCGGGGTTTCATTTTAATTAGGTTGTGTTATATGTTCACGGTTTATGTAATACGGGGCTAGATCACCTGAAGAGATTAGTTTCAGTCTTCGGCTCTCGGCCATTAGCCAAGGGAATACTCAAAAATCCAAAATTCACCCAGAAAATATACCCCTTTCAATGACTTTACTATAAATGGTATTTAGTTAGAACCATTTTAGGGATTTCATTTGTTGTTTTTGTTCCTGGTTTTTATTTTATATTTTATCCTTCATTCTGTGAGTAGGAAGAAAGAGAAACTTTGGCATTCTTAGGTTAGTCTCACCGACTACTTGTTTAGGGGTTGGTGAGTGTTGACACTTGACACATGGGTTTTGGCTTGTCTGGTAAAGAAAAACGTCATTTCACAATATTTTATACCAATAATTTTAAAAACAAGAGAGAGACAATTATAAGATAAGATGAATAATGTAATATACAGAAATATAAAAAAAATGCATTATGAAAAAGTATTTTTATATTTGAGTAAAAATAATATTTCTTTTATGAATAATATCTTGATAAAGTAAAATTTATTTTTTCCTCTCATAATTGCATGTGGACATTTTAGCATAGATAATAATTCTGCGGTTGTTGGGAGAGTTATGGTGAACTAAAATTCTTCTCCTTTTGTACTATTAAACCGAAATGCTTTAAAGGAGAAGGAAAAAAAGCCTTCTTTTTTCACCACCGAACGGATAACATGGATAGGAGATAGCCAAGTTTCATGCCCCTTCTGTTTCAATTCCCAAGAAACTTGATCCTGAACTCATGTCATAATAGTTGCTGTTGAAGTACCCTCTTCAAATTTCTGAAGAATCATGGCCTACTACAGCTCTGCCTATTCTGGTTCTGAAAATTATGGTGAGTACAATTTCAACTCTTATGCTCTCAATTATGATTATGCTCAAACTCCATTCTATATGGCTTATACTAGTTATGAGTACAATCAAAATCAACCATATTATGGATATGATTCAAGTTTATATTATGCTCCTAATTACCCTGCTGAGACTTACCAAACCCAAACCATATCTTACTCGGCCACAACGTATAGTGACCCAAAATCTGTTGTGTATGTTCCCAATTGCGGTATGAGTCAGCTTGTGATCTCTTATTCTAAAGCGGAATTCAATGTGCCTGAATTTGATGACTATGATCCAACACCTTATGGTGGTGGATATGACATTGATCAGACCTATGGCAAAGCCCTACCACCTTCTGATAAAATTTGCTATCCTCGTTCTGGGTCAAGTCCAATTACTGAACCACAACCACCCTTTTCCGGGCCCATAGTTACATTGCCTACTATAGAAGAGGGAATTGAAGAGAAACCAATCACACCCCAGAATGGAGCTATTATCCAAACAAAAACTGAAGAGAAGCCTCAGTCACAAGATAGTGGCAAAGATCACCCTAAAGAAGTAGAAGACAACAACAACTTTGACACTGAGAGTGAGGGAAGTGATGACCATGAAGATGATAACTATTCAGAATCTGGCATTGATGAAGGGTACAATGGGGGACAGGGTTATGATGAGCATGAGAAGCAAGTGGTTCCTGTTGTTTCTCAATATCCTAGTGGATATGGATTGGAAGCTATGGACATTTGTGAAAGTTTGTTTGGGTATTGGCCTTGTTTGGAACGTATGAAGAAGAAGAGGGAATGTTGTTGTGAGGAAGTGAGTTATAGAGGGAACAATTGTCAGGAGAACATGTGGCAAGGTACTGCAGATTATCTATTTGGCAGTCCAAATCCTTATGGTGGGAGTGGCTATGGAGGAGATGTTGTTTATGGATATCAAAGGCATCATCCAATGCAAGCACAATACAAACAGATTGATTATACTGATGGATCGTGGTGACAAACCAAAACCATTTGTTCTAAAGATGTAATAAGAAAAGTTGAAGGTGTAAAGCTTGTCTGTGTTGTAATAAAATGTATGTAACATTTGAATTTGACGATGTGCAGTGAAGAAAATTTCTTGCTTGGTTTTCTGCCAGTCTCATGCTATAGCTAAGCTCTAGTTCATTTACTTGCTGCTTAGTGCTGTGATTTAATCCTTCCGCTGATGTAATGGGGGATCTTATTAGGGACCTCCTAAGCTCTGCCACTCAAATTCCATGAATCTCATTTTAGATTTTCTAAGTGAAACTGATTGAAGCTTAACCCCCAACATGTTAATCAACTGAAATATTGAATCAAACCTTTTGTCCATTGTTTTCTTAATTTTCTTTATTACAGAAATCCAAAAAATATTGTATTGCTTTTCTAAATTTTGTGCTTTTTTGTCATTTATCCTTACTTCAACTTCCACCTGTACATGTAGTTTACTGCTACTTGCCACTGCCCAACCAAAATCTGTCCATACTAACATATATCTAATAGCAACAGCTTGTAACATCTAAATTTATATTTGACAGTAGAGTTATTTGTCTTACATGTGTCCTATAACCCTTTTATACATTCCACAGGAAGTATGCTATAAACCATTCATAAATTTTTGTGCTTGCCATTCAATCCTTAGATCCGATTCTTATTTGTAAGTTCTTACTTGATTTCAAAATATTTTAAAAATTTTGAATCCTCGTTTTAAATTTATGACTTTAGATTTATAACTTCATTCAAAAATTGACTTGGCTTCTTCTTCTTCTTTTTTTATGAAAAATTATTATATTTTAATATTACAAAAAAAAATTTTATACCTCAACCACTAAGCCAATCATATGATATTTGACCCATTAGAATTAGCTTAATGGTAGGAGATTTAAACAATGTATAAGAGATCACAGATTCTAACTTCATTATGACTATTGAATATTGAAATTATAAAAAAAATAAGAAACATGGATTAGGTGTGAAATAAAGGTTAATCTATCATTAAGTGACAATACCAAAAGAAATTACAATTTAAATCTGCTTGATTAGAGATGCATGCTCACATATTTAATGTCTTATATATGATTTATTCATTTATATTTCTTTCTTGTTTGGATTTTTTTTTTTGTAATTAACATGTTATATAGTACAAAATAGAGTCGATGAACTAATTTATTGTAACTTATTTCTTTATCTCACTGATCCAAACACACTATCCAATAGTTTCTAATTGATTTTGAACTTTTAAGTTCAACTATGAACAATGTAAGAACATGATATTTCCATTTATTACCTGAAAATTTTCTCTTTATTAATTGATAGATTGGTCTAGTGATTAGAAAAATTCAAACAAGGGAATAAAGATACAGACAAATCAAATAACATTAGTAATATTTTTGCAAACAACTGTTCAGAGTTTCTGTTTTCAAAATTGAAGAGAGTCATTAATAATCTTTCAAACTAAATTACTCCAGTAATGACGCTAATTTGATTAACTACACTATTAATGAAGCTCCACGGGCAAAATTTTCATACCCAACAACATATTCTCAGAGCCAATTTGATTAGCGCAATTAGCGACTCAAATCTTTTTAATAAATACGTGTGCGCGCATTACCGAACGCATGTTTTATGTATCATTTATGTGTGTGTAATGAATCCATATCCCCCACTTGTACTCTTTGCTTAAAGTCTTCACACCTATTAAATTAAAAAAAGGAAAAAAAGAAAAAAGAGGATCAAAATAATTGTTGTCTAGAACATTCGACATAACATGACTTTGTTGATACTTGATACTATAGTAAAAAGATGAGGAAGAAAACAGAATATGAGTAAAAGAGTGGAAAAAGGTATCCATGGCCCTCTCAGCAAGCGCAGATTAAGGCCAAAGCGCCAAAGACCATATTCAAATCCATCGTATGTTTTCGACTTACATACAAAGATGTCATTACCCAAATACATCAGAAATCGTAAAGGCAAAGTTGTTTTCAACCAGAATCATTATTTGTTCTTTATTATACAGTATAATAGTAGGATACCATATTGAAATAATAAAATTCTACAATATTTCATATAATACTTTTTTAATTTAATTAAAATACACTATCATTATAAATGCAATTTTTTATATTATTATTGAATTATATATTTTTATGTTTGTTAATTTTTATTTATTTTTATAATAATTAGTGTAAAAATTATTCCTAAAGTAATTTCTTATTTATTGATTGGGAGTACAATGATATATGAACCTACATTTTGTTTATTATGAATAAAAATAAAGTTGAATCCTTAGAGTATGTTTAGCGTTATCTTGAGTAAGGATCATGAGTTTAAGATTTAGTTCAACATGAAGGAGATGAACATATTTTCAACATGAAGAATGAATTATTGTAAAAGAAATATGAAGGTCCGCACAATGTTCAATTTTTTTTCTCTCTATCTTGATCTCAAAATGAGATATATCACTAAAAAAATTGAGAAAGATCTTGAGAGATCTTCAATCATAATTGACACTATGAAATTTACAAAAAATAGTAAAGATTTTAATTTGAGATTTACTGCTAAAGATACTTTGTAAAATATTGGGTTAGAAACCTATAAATAAAAAAATGATTAAGAAAAAACATTTTGTAAAAAATATCAAATCAAGTTTTCCTGTTATAATTATTAATAAAATTAGTTTCACATTTATAACATAATAAAAAATGATATATATAAAAATTAAACTCTTTTTTTCATTTTCTCTTACAACATTGATTTTATCTCATATTTTGTTTTTTCTTTTCATCTCGTTTGAATGAGTTTGAATGGACATATAGTTTCTCTAATTCTATATATCCACCACCTACTAATTATTTCTATTAAAATAATTGATTAAAATGGAACGTTATCTTTGTTCCCTTTCCAAATTTGGATCTCCTGTTTTAATATGCTTCCTCGTCACATTTCCTTGGTCATAGATTGTAACGCAAGGGTAGTTTGTTCATTTCACACATCATACAATTACAATTCATGTAATGCCAAACAGGAACCTAGAAATTCCAATCATAGTGTTCAAAAAAACTATGTTTGTGTTACCTTAAAAAACCCTGTTAAAACCTCAACCAACAAACTTCACTCAAAAAGCTACTTCATTATCTTCCTTTCCTCCTTCACTATCACTAGTATTACTACTACTCATTCTCAAGTCTCTCAACATGTCTAAGCCACCACACAGATCTTTACAAGCCATCTTTCTGGTCTTTTTTGTTGTTCTTCTTCTTCCTTTCTCAGTCTCAGCGGCAGCTTCATATTCTTCTATTCATGAGCTTCTCCGAAGCCATGGCCTACCAGCAGGGCTGTTTCCAGAGAGTGTAAAGTCATACAATTTGGACCAAAGGGGTCGTTTGGAGGTGAACTTGGATGGTCCTTGCATGACCAAGTATGAAACAAGAGTTTTGTTTGAAACTGTGGTTAAAGCAAACCTTAGTTTTGGTCAGCTCAAGGGGTTGGAGGGTCTGTCTCAGGAAGAACTTTTCCTATGGTTACCGGTGAAGGATATCATTGTGAATGATCCATCTTCAGGTCTTATTCTCATTGACATTGGTCTTGCACATAAACAGCTCTCTTTGTCTCTCTTTGAAGATCCCCCAGTTTGTAGATCCCAAGGTACTACAGTTTCTCTCTCTCTCTCTCTGTCTAGCTGTTATCTATTGATGACTTTGAAGTTTGAACCTTTTGAATTATGGGGTTTGAATAGGAATCATAGTGGAAAGCATTAAGCATATGCATACCATTTTCTTCTCAGTCATGATTACTTTCCAGGCTGTCAAATGATGATTGGATGCATTTCAATTCTCATTAATTTTGTCTTCTAGATTTCATTCTACATGTCTAGTTTTGATTTCAAAAATTGAATGTGGGGTGCAGGTCTTTCACTTAATATTGGTGGAAGGAAAAGCATTGGATTTCAAGAGGAGAGATGAAAGATTGCTTGTTTATCTGAAAAAAAAACGGTTTCTTCTTTTCTCTTTCCAATTTTGTTTTGTTTTGCCCTTTTCTTTTTTCCTTTAAAAATAACTATATGGTGTAATATGCATAGATCCTATGAGAGTTGTGATTAAATTAGATATCAGTTGAGGGAAAGAAAAAAAAAAAAACTGATAGCGCTGTCTATTGTATAAACTCTTTGTGCAATTTTGTTTGTCGCTTTTTTTTCTAATGTTCAAGGAAAGTTATGATATTATCATGTCATATGATTTCATTTCTTCTTTTCTTTTCCTTTTACTTTTTACTTTACTAAAGGGAAAATTATCTTTGAAAGAAAAAGGCTACTTGATCCTTTGAAGATATTCAGAGAATCTGCTAACTTTGACGGCTATTTAGATGTTTGTTGAAACCAAATTTGCCTCTCAAATTTTGAGTAGGGAAAGCCTTGATTGATTCAAGTTAAAATTTAAGGCTAAGGTGATGTTCAAATGGCCCATTACATAAGGATCATAAATCAAATTGAGACTGCTAAGGGAAAAAAGGAGATTTTAATTTGCTTAATTGATTTGACCATCATATGGGCAATAATGTCGGTTTAATGTGAATTTCTTTCTTATATACTCTTTTTCAATTGTGTTATAAGGACTGAGAAAGAAATAATATATCAACTTGTTTGGTCAGATTTAGATATTCAATATAAAGTTCCTCTCTCCTCAAATGTATGAGCTGACACCATGCCTTCAATTTTACTCATTTTATTTAGTCTAAAATTTAAAATTGATTTAGTTTTGTATAATCTTTTTGAATGACCAAAAAAATATTTTTCTTATCACGTTAACATATTGCACGTAATAGTATTAGTGTCCAGTTGGTTGGTATTAACGTATGATCTGGGAGGGTTTGGAGGACACTAGAAAATGAACTGACTTTATAATCTCTTTAGGAGAAAAGAGTACTCAATTTTAGTGACTAGTTTACATTATACTCAATTTTCATTATCCAACCTTAACATTAACAATATTATCACATATTTTTTTTATTACATAAGCAATGCTCTCAAATCGTAGTAGTAATCATGACCCCCACAATAAAATAACAAATAGTCTATTTCAACTTGCTCTGTATGTCATTGATAATATCTTGCAACAAACTCTTGGTTTGATCAATTGCAAGTCTATCACCATCCTTGTCCTTATAAATGCTCTTATGATGAAATGTAGTAAAAAACAAGTTTGATTCTTATCTTTCGTAGAATAAATAACCTGTATGCAGCTTGTAATTATAAATGCTCCTTTTGTGATTGCGAGATTGGTGTCACGAGCTCAATGCCAAAATTATTGAGGGCCTCCATCAATTTGCTGAATCTTCCCCTCTTCTGCTCAATGATGATCTTGATCCAAAGTTTATTCTCATACATCTTTGCCACTCTGACCTCAGTAGAAAGTAACATAGATAACATTAGTCATTAACAAGTTGTAGAGGGCTATCCATTCTTTTTTCAAGGAGAGGATCTTAATTATAGAAGATCTGTATCCCCCAATTCTTCATATCCTCCACAGCATCAATTTCATCTATTTTTTCCTCTACTGTTTTCTCTGAAGTTGCTTCCAATTGGTGAAGCTCTTGGCACGCTACACTTCGTATTGAATCTTCTCAATGTAGGTGATAGCATCTACAATAATTGTTCCTTTATTCATCTAAAAGTAAAATTAAAGTTTATAATCAGATTACATTCCAACAATTAATGTAACAATATGTATATTAAACCATGAAACTGAATATTGAATGAACTATGAGATAAAAAATGATCAAGTAAGAAAGTGAGGGCTTAGGTAGTTGCATTTGTGATGATAGGGTTTATAGACCGCAGCATCAAAAGTCTAGCACTGCGTTTCTCCCTCCTCCATTCAATCTCAAGGTTCTTTGATTTGTACACGCTTGTGTCATCATCATAGTTCCTCTTCCTACTCATCCTTTGCATGCTACTAACATTTTCAGTAGCAACAACAGAAAACTCTTCCATAGTAAAACATAAATGATTCTCATCTTGATACTCCATTTGTGTGAAAAATAGGCCTTGGGGAAAGAGAGAAGACAAACAGGTATTGAAGAAATTGAGAATTTGCTGGTGGCAATATAAGTGCTTCTCATAAAGGCATCATGTCAGAGAGACAAAGTACATCGATGCCGGTTTTGAGGGCCTTTTTCTGTGGTCCCTAGTTAATTCAGGTAATAAGTTTCTTATGACAAGTGAGAAATATATTTGTGTTTGGCCATTTAAATGTGCCTTCTGCTTGTTGGAATCTTCGTAAAACAAGATATAAAAATTTTGAATAGATTCTATGAAATCTCAAAAAATCCCACTATTCCATTATTCATACATATGAATATTAGTAATTCTAGATCTGGTCTTAGGTCTAAGACGAACTGTTGTAAGAGATTTATTGAAACCATTAAATTCAGAATATGGTAAAGTAATTACTGGGTGGGAAACTACTCCTTTGATGATGGGTGTTGCAATGATCCTATTTGCGATATTTCTATATATTATTTTGATTATGAAGTATGGTTTTTTTTTTTTTAATAAAATTCTGTTAGAAATCACATGGAAGTTGTCCATAAGACCATAACTTCATTTATTTTTATTCAGCAATTTTTTATTTTTTTGGTTATAGTCTGAGAGAAGGCTTTTAAAAAATAGTTACCACAAAGCCATAATAAAAGTTTATCTACAAATGTTATTGATAAAATGATCATGATCAAAGACATGTAAGTACTTATTTATGTTCACGATAGAGGCAAGATGCTCTAACTGTACATGACAAAAATACACGACTTTCACGTAGGCTTTGGCAAAGTGCAAATAAACTTTCGTGTGCAATTTACGGTGATTCGTTAGGCCTTTGTCAGTTGGGCTTGTTGACTGAAACTGCAAGAGCACCACAATTGAGTGTGGTTGTTAGAGGCTTAGAGCAGAGATATATTTAATTATTTATGTTCTTTCTGCCTGAACTAGAATAGTTTTTTTAAATTAGTTTTTATTTGAAATTTTTTTAGTTTTAACACTTAAAAACTAGAAAAATTATATAGTTTTAGGTCTTGATGAAATGTTACTGTTTTTATTAAATAAAATTATACTTAAATAAATAAAATTAAAGTGATAATGCTGAATTCATCAACAACTACTTAACCAGTGTTTTGTAATTTTTTTCCTGATAAGTATCTTTGTTTAAAAAAATTCAGGTTTAGGTACTGCGAGACATTAATTAAAAGTTCATATAAAAATAAACACTTATTAAAAGCTAATGTTTTTCGAGGTTTTTCCAAACAATATTTTAAGAAAAAAATTGGAAACCTCTATCACAAAGCTTTTGGATCATCCTTTTATTAATTGAACAAATAATTTATAGCTCAAACGATTATTTTCGGACCATTAAATAAGAAATAATCATACTGAAAATAAAATCAATTGATGGCTAGACAGGGTAAAACGACAGGTCGTACTAAGTTTTTATTAGTAATATTTTTTAAGCTTAAATATATCTTATTCCTAGAATGCACAGTAAATAGAACAAAATTATTTTAAATTATTAAACATCTCATTCAATGAGTCGATATAAGCCTAAAATTATTATATCTTATTTTATATTAAAAAATAATTTATAACCAACCAGAGTTAATTTTGTTGAACAACGGTTGAAAATTGTAAGACAAACACTCATGTTTACTGCTCAATCATGTTTCAAATAAGATTGTTTATGATAATGGATACTCGTAGTAAAAAAGAAACTTTCAAAATATTATAACTAAACATTTTTCTATTACAAATTGTAACAAACTGATTTGCCTTTATCGTAATTTATTTAATTTGATTAATCTAATTTGACATTCATATGGTGTATAAAATTTCTTTCTTGTATACCTTTTTTTAATTGTGTTCTAAGGATTGAGAAAGAAATAATATCAACTTGTTTGGTCAGGTAGTTATTCAATGTAAAGTTGCTCTCTCCTCCTCATCGATCAGCATTGGAAATCTATCTCTTTCAAGTATAGTTAGTTGGTAATTAATCTTGAGTTGTCTTTTTCCTTGATTTTGGACAACCATGTTAAACTCATAATTCATCTGGAACCATATTCTTATGTACATAGCTCAAGTGTTGTTGAAGTACAGCATCAAACTGTTGTACTCGAGCCGTAAAAGGACAGCATCGATTGTATTTTGCTGTTGCTTGTTAAGGTTTTAGTGGTAGCCGGTTCTTGTCTCTCTGTACAATCCTCTTTCCTAGCACCACTTTTGGTTGTCTAATAATAGTATAAGCATTATTAATAAGGAGAACCATCATTTCTATATCTATTTAACTTTTATAACCTTTGCTTAGTCTTGAAACAAATCGGTGTGGTCAAATAAAACATATTATGGACTGATAGAATAACATTTTTCTTATTCAATTAACATATTCTAAGTAATAATATGAGTGTCTAATTTGGGGATGGAGAGATACAAGAAAATGAACTGATTTCATAATCTCTTTTTTAGGAAAAATAAAATAAAATAAAGGTAGTATATTGAATGATTGTGTATCATCCAACCTTAACAACAAATAAAATTCTTAAATGGGATATAGTGATCTAAAATTCTTAACTAGGATATAGTGATCTATTTTTTTGGTGCAGAATTAATCATCTCAATTGGATAGTAGTAATGTGTAATCATGTCCCTACGATTAAATAACTAAAAGTCCATTTCAACCTGCTCTATGTGTCATTGATGATATCTTGCAACAAATTCTTGGTTTGATGAATTTCAAGTCTTTCGCCATTCTTGCCCTGAAAAACAACAAAAAATTTCAGTTAAAATAATTGAAGTGAATATTATATTATCACATTAAGCTTACAAAGTTGAATCAAAGTGTTCATCTGCAAGTCTCTTCTTATGGATTTGATAACATCCAGAGAATGCTACTCTCCCCGTGATGAAATCATAATCTTAGAATCACCTTTATGCAGCTTGTAATCAGAAATGCTCCTTTTGTGGTTGTGAGATTGGTGTCAATGAGTTCAATGCCAAAATTATTGAGCGCCTCCATCAATCTGCTGAATCTTCCCCTCTTATTCTCAACAATGATCTTAACCCAGAGTTTATTCTCGTTTATTTCTGCCACTATGACCTCTTCCTACATAAACTAACAGTGGCAAGCCACATTAGTAATTAAAATTTGTAGATGAGGCTATTCATTTTATTTATTTTTTCAATCAAAGAGAGAATCTCATATATGGGATGACCTGTATCCCCCAATTCTTCATATCTTCCGCAGCATCAATTTCAACTATTTTTGTCTCTGCTGTTTCCTCTGAAGTTGCTTCCATTTGGTGAAGCTCTTGGCTGAGACTCTGAACCTTGTCTTGCAGCTTCTCAATGTAGGTGATAGCATCTTCAACAATCATTGCTTTATTCATCTAAAAAACAAAATTAAGAGTTTATAATCAGTTTACACTCCAACAATTTGTAAACTAAACCATTAAACTGAATATTGAATAAACTATGAGATAAAGAAGGATCCAGTAAGAAAGTGAGGGCTTAGGTAGTTACATTTGTGATTATAGGTACTATAGACCGCAGCATCAAAAGCCTGCTACTGAGCTTCTCCCTCCTCCTCCTTTCAGTCTGAAGGTTCTTTGATTTGTACTCTTTTGTGTTATCATCATAGTTCCTCTTCCTGCTACAACCATTTTCAGTAGCCAGAGAAAACTCATCCATAGTGACACAAAGCCAATCTTCATCTTCATACTCCATTTGTGGAAGAAAAAAATGGGTCTTGGGGAAAGGAGAAAAAACAGGTTTTGAAGAAATGTGTTTCAAGGCTTTGTAAATTGAGAATTTTTGGTTGGTGGCTATATAAGTGCTTCTCATTGAGGGATCATGTCAGAGAGAGAGAGAGGTGAGAGAGAGAAAGTACATTGGTGCTTGTTTTGAGGGTGTTTTGGTATGGTCCCAAGTTAGTTCAGGTACGTTTCTTATGACACAAATATATTTATGTTTGATCGTTTAGATGTGTCTTCTTCTGCTTCTGCCCATTGGAATCACCCTAACTGAATTTTTTTTTATACAATCTTCGACTCTTCGTAACAGAATGATGATTATGATTATGGTTATTTTATTACAAAATGTAGTTAGAAATCAAATTGAAGTTGTTCCAAACTTCTTTCTTTTATAATATAGTCCGATAGAGGGTTTTTAAAAATAAAAAAATAGGCACCACAAAAAACCATAAAAGTTTATCTACAAATGAGATAGATAAAATTGTCCTGATCAAAGACATGTAATTAATTATTTGTACTATTGCCTTTATAAAGGCAAATTAACGCAGCAAGTGAAAATAAATAAATATATATTTTTCACGTAGGCTTTGGCAAAGAGCAAATAAACTTTGGAGTGCATTTTGGTGTGATTTGTGAGGGCTAGCTTTGGCAGTTGGCCTTGTTGACTGAAACTGCAGTAGCACAGCTGCGTGTGGTTGTCAGAGAAAAGGCATCTTTAATTATTTATGGGCATGGCTATTCACGTTTAACCAGGGCTTTTGTTCTGTAATTTGATTTTTTTTCCTGATAGGTATTCTCGTTTAAAAGTATATTTGCTTGATTCACGGTCAGACACTAATTAATTAAAAATACAGAGTAGTATTAAAATATCCACTTATTATAAGTTTATATTTTATTTTTCAAGGGTTGGCCACTATTTTTTTTTAAACTAAATTGAAAGTTTTTCCTAATTTAATTATACAATTATTCTTTATTTGATTTTCATAAAAGGTTGATGCGAGTATGGAAATTCTTAATTGGTTGTTGAAAATAATTTTGATAGTCAAATCCTATATTATTTTAAGGTTAAAGCACCTTTGTCTTAATTAATAATCATTTGATGATAATTAGATCTTTATTCATTAAAAGTTCATAATTTTTTATTATAAAGAATTGAGATTTATTCATGAATTGAGATGATAAAATAGGGGGAAAAATTAAATTTAATACAAATTAATACAAATTAATTAAAAAATTAGGTAAATGGTGCAATTTGGAAATAATTTGGAAATCTAGGGCACGCAATCACGCCTGCATGGGGTGTGTTTAAACACGTCCAAAGAGGACGTACTTGAGCATATTGTGACATGTGGCAATTATGCAGACGGGACGCGGTGTGAACGAAAACTTTAAAAGATTATAACTTTTGACTGGGATGTCCGATTGAGACGAAACTGGTGGCCACACGCTCGAAATTGAGAGAAGAAGCTCTAATAAAGTTTCCAAAGGGGACTTGGCCAAAATTTTTTCCCAAAAGAGGCCTCTAAGTGCCTCAAAATTGCGATTTAATCTTTGAAGCTACAAAAAATTTCATGTTTTCAAATTTTTATCTATTCAATTAGTGAATTGCAATCTATTCTTTATTTATCTAATTACTTCTTTTAATTTTGAGCGTTTTGATATAAAATACGTCTTCATCGGACATTGCTACGAGAAATTACGACGATTCAAAGTTATATGCATCGTCAAATCTACACTATAATTTTGGAAAATTTTTTTATTTGTTAAACCAAAATCGTTTAAAAATCTACAATAAGAACCTTGACGTACATTATTTCAACTTGTGCCAAGTCCATTATCATATACACAGCGAAGAAGCAAAACAGAACAAGAAAGAAAATGCGTGATCATGTCTTTCTCCCATTCACCTTCTTCATCAGCTCATGCTCATAGTCGCCAGAGTAACCCTTTAATTCCCGCAAACTACTCTCAGAGTAACCCTTGTGGCCATGGCTCTTGCGGAATCAAATCACGCTATGACAAGGACTACTATGTACACCCTATCAACCTAACCAACATCAACAGTTAATCATTAACCCAAAGCCCTAAACCCCTAACACTAAAACCATCAACACTAACCAATTATCCAAACACACTACCCCTTAGCCCTAAACACATAAACCTTATCCCCCTAAACCGAACCCACTAAACCCTAAACAATTAACCAAATCCAACAGTTAATTAACCCACAACCCTAAACAAATGCATAAATGGAACAAAATTATACTGTAAAATTGACGATGCATATAACTTTAAACAGTCGTAATTTCTCGTAGCAATGTCCGATGGAGACGTATTTTATGTCCAAACGCTCAAAATTAAGAGAAGTAATTAGATAAATAAAGAATAGATTGCAATTCACTAATTCAATAGATAAAAAATTAGAAAACACGAAATTTTTTGTAGCTTCGAAGATTAAATCGCAATTTTGAGGTACTTAGAGGTCTCTTTTGGGAAAAAATTTTGGACAAGTCTCCTCTGGGACTTGCAAAGAGCTTCTCCTCTCAATTTCAAGCGTGTGGTCACCAGTTTCGTCTCAATCAGACATCCTAGTCAAAAGTTATGATCTTCCAAAGTTTTTATTCACACCGTGCCCCGTTTGCATGACTGCCACGTGTCATAGCCTGCTCAAATACGCCCCGTTTGGGCGTGTTTAAACAAGCCCCATGCAGGAGTGATTGGGTGTCCTAGATTTCCAAATTATTTCCCATTGCACCATTTTACCAATTTTTTATTTAATTTGTATTAAATTTAATTTTTTGTCCAAAATAGGTTAATTCAATTCAATTTAATTCGTTCTCAACTTGTTAAAAATTGGTTGGATTGGATTAGATCTTTTTAGAGCACGAATTAAAATTTTTAACTCAACTTAAGCCTTGATGTGTTGCAAGTGGGAATGAATTAGGTTGGTCAGGCTAAAATTTAAAAATAAATGAAAAAATATATAAAATTTGGTATTGTTTTTTTTTGTGATAATAGACTAATAGTGGGTAATTCATATGTTCACCGTTGAGAAAATAAAACATAGTTAATATCACACACAAGAATTCTATTTTACTAAATTGATTTTGCATAATTATTCTTAGTTTTCCTTCTTCTTTTTTCTTTTTATTTTTTACGTAAAAAATGAAAATAAAAAACATGGATGATTAGCATAAAGAATTTTAGTGTCACATCAGAATTTATTAAAATGTGAATTTAAAATTGGGGAATAATTAAAACGTGTCACATCAAGTCCATTTTGATCTTCACTCTGCATTTATATTCACATCATTAAAACGTGACATGCGTATAATAGAATAATAGAATATAGACCTCCATGCATTTTGTTTTTACCTTAGCTCCTTCCAAATCATCAGAAAGGCGAAGAATTTTAGCCACCGAATGTATAATTTGTGGAACGTTGTCCAATGTCCACGATGGCAACAATTTCGTTATTTAGGGTCCATTTGGTAGGAGAGAAAATAGAAGGAAAGAAATCGAAAGGAAAGAAAACATGATTAACGAAATATTTTCTTCTGTTTGTTTGAAGAGAAAATGGAAAGAAAAGTTATTTTTTAGTTACAAAAATTTAAATTTTTCCTTCCTTCCATTTTCTTTCCGATTCAAATTTTAAAAATTTCCTTCCATTTTCCTTCCTTCCATTTTTTTCCTTCCTAACCAAACATAGGGTTAAAGAAGGATTCATGAGGAAGAATGAATGGACAACCACCACATGCACTCCTGTGCTCACAATTCCATTGTTCAAGTACTCCTCTGACTTTGACAAATGGCCAGAATTCAACCAATGTGCCTCTTTCAAGAAAGCATTAATTCAACAATTGCACCCACTATTTCTTATATATAAATTATACTTCACTTTTAGATTTATTGGAGATTTAATTTCAGAAATCCTACTACTTATTTAAACAAAATAATTAACATGTGACATGCATGACGAAATAAATAAAAAATAATTAATATGTTTTTGATCTCTCTAAATTTTTTAAAATTCAGTTTTAACCCCTCTAAAAATTTGAAGAACTAAATTCGAACTTTGAAAATTTTAGAGGGAAAAAACATATTATGCCCTTATTTTTTATTTATTTAGGGACTCCTTTGAAAAATCTCAAATAGTTCAATACCAACTAAATAATTTAACCTAAAGTAAATTGACTCTTTGCCGATCTTCTTAATGAATCTATAGGGTTGAAGTCATTCTTTTTGTAGATTTTTTCTGCGAAATCTTTTGTATTGTCGTAAAGAACACTTAAACACATCTTCATGAAGTCTGGAAGTTGCTCTGTACCAGCCAATTCCCATCTGAATTCAGAGAAATCAATTCGTCGTAAGCATTAATTAGATTGAAATTAAAAAAAATGCTAATTGCCAATTAGGGATGGCAAAACGGGTCTGGCCCGGCGGGCCAACCCGTTTAACCCGCAAAAAAATGTGGGCTGGGTTGAGACTTTGAGTCCACATTCATTAAACGGGCCGAACCAATCCAATCCACAAAAATGTGGGCCAGGGGTGGGCCAGCCCACCGGACCAGCAGTCCATCAATAAAAGATAATAAAATATTTAATAGGTAATTAAATGAGTGATTTAGAGGGAGAGTGACTAAAAAGAAGTGAATGATTTTAAATCCTTAACCCTAATACATTTTTATTTGGAACCTAATAATGAGCTATACTACATGTACAATTATGTTTTGATTGTCTGCATCATTGTGAAACAAATTTCTAAGAATTTGTTAAGACTTAGGAGCTAATTGAAAACCATTGTTAAACATGTATTTCGTGCTTGCTTTTACTTCTATTAGGCATGTATTATATATTAAAAATCATTGTTATAAGATTATGTTAGTATATTATTAATTTTTAGTATAAATAATTACATTTGAATTTTTTTAATAATTATTTTACCTTTTTAAAAAAATATTTATTTTTTTATTTTTTAAGTGGGCTGGTCCACTGACCCACTAACCCACTTTAAAGTGGGACGGACTAGTATTTTCAGCTCACTTTACAAAAATGGACCAGCCCGACCCGACCCACTTTTTTAATGGGTTGGACCAACCCGGCCCGTTTTTGAGTGGACTGGCTCACTTTGCCATTCCTATTGCCAATTATCTTTATGTATGGGTGTCCCGTACATTTGTGTAACCCACATGCATAGATCGCTAGATGGATGAAAATACGGAAAATTATAAATGGAAAATTTCACATATGTACCATAATTTTTTGTGTTTGTATTATTGCATACTCCTAACAATTGTACTATGTAGAAATTACAAAAAGGTACTAATATAGATTGAGTATTTTTTTTTTAGTGAGTGGAATTATTTTTATAATAACTTTTCAACAAGTTTTACAAACAAGTATTTTTTATGAATGTACTGTGGAAACTATTTATTTTTATATAATTAAAATTTTTAGTAAAAATATATTTGAAAATATAAATTGTATTTAAAATTTACAATGAATAATTTAAATTATGATATAATATTATTTCTAAATATATAAATATTAGAAATATTAAAATCCAATTTAAATATAGAGAAAAAAGAAGGAAGATTAAAAATAATAGATAGCTAAGAAAATTAAGTATAAAAGTAATTTTAAAAGAAGGATAGTTTGAGATTGTTGATAGAATTTTTTTTCGTCAATTGTATGAATCGTGTATGAAATGTACATCCAAAAGAGAAAAAAGAAAAAATTTCAAAAATGTTTAATTGAAAGAGGAGAGCGAGTCTCATTCTTAAAATTGTGAATTGTAATTTGTAACATTGAAGTGAATTTCTCATATCTCTTCTATAAATTACTCATTTTATTTTGCACAACCGTCATTTCTCTTCCAGCTAGCTTCTTTCCTTTTTGTTTTTATTTACAAGTTATTCTAAAACTTTAGTATAGAAATAGTTTAATTTGTACATAATTTTTATAATGTAAATACAAAATATTAAAATCATAAGAAAAATGTGCATAACTAATTCAAATAAGTAATTGAATATAATATAAGTAATTTACATATTTATGGGAAAATGTGTAATTTTTTTTAAAAAAACTAAGATTCGAAATAAAAATGTAAAATTAATGTAAAGAATTTAATGCAATTCAAGTTGATATTTAGAAACAAAACAAAAAACTTAATATATAAAATTAAAAATTTAATATACTAAAAAGTTTGAGATTTAAAAAAATATAAAATATATTAAGTAATTAAAAATTTACATGTGAAAAAAAAATAGTATTATAAAAAACTCATTTCCTTTGTGAACGAAGATTTACATATATAGGAGTTACATAAATGAAATTTGAATACCTATTAACAGCGTCAGTTAATAAAGTAAGCTGGTCTAATGCCCCATAAACATCGAAGATGTCATCAATAATGTAGATTAGAGAGACAGGTTTAGTGAGTTCAATCCTTTGCTCTGAAAAGTGTGGATCTGTGAAGCACGCCATGGGCCACATGTACCATTTAAGAGGTTGATACCTAGCGAGCGAACTTCACCTCCTTGGCCATTCCAAGGTCTTTCCACCATATCTGTTAATGTAAAAAAGTTACTGATAATTACTACTACTACTATTTAAATAACCGACGAAAAATGAAACAATTTATGATGACTGGTCGAGGGATTATATTATTTATGAAAATTACTTGCAAACTTGAATGATTTCATTCTGGTTCATGAACCTAACTATGCAGGAATTGATTTCAGAAAGTTCCCCTACGCATTTCCATTCTTTCTTGGTCTTGAAATAATTTAGAAAAATACTTTCGTCACTGAATCATGATAAGCCATAATGAAGTGGATGCTGAAGAGTGTTGGCAACATACATAGCTTCATGCTGTTCCTTATGTCTTGTCAACCATGCATGAAGAAGTTGGTAGCTGAGGTAACCTGCATCATCAAGACTATCTTCTCCTTCAATACTTAGCTGGGTCGCCTCATACAGGGCAATTAGACCCTTCACATCTTCACCATATGTTTATAATTGCTAGTTAATTAGTTAGCATTTAGTAACAAAATCCTTCAATTTGGTGGTGGTGGTTTTTCTTTATAGTATGTGTTTATATTCTTTAATGTTATACATGCATTAAATGTTTGTCATATTAAAAATTTACAAATATCACGAAGTAATTAATAAGAATGAGCTCATGGTGATCATGACCATAATAAACGATTTTGTTTAACGTTTAACAATGATGAGGAACTTGGTCCTTAGTTATATCAGATAAGAAAAGGAAAATGATGTGTAGACACTTATGTGTTTTTTATTTTTTTTAGGGAAGACACTTATGTGTTATGTACTAGATATTAGATCAGAGGTATAGAGATTAGAGACAGAAGAAGTATAAATATGATATACGATATGATGGCAAGTGAGATAGAAAAAATATTGAAGTGTTAAATAAATGTATAGCAGTATATATCATGTCTAGAAGTATCCAATTAAGAGTCATTACTCATACAAAATGATATATTGTACGGAAATGTATTTAGAAAGTACATATGTTTAATCAACAGTTTATTTAGAGTGAAGATAATTTGAACCTGCATGAACATGATGACCTCTTTGTCTAAGTAAACGGAATGGAAGTGCAACTTCATAAAGTTTATGGTTATTTGCAAAATCACTGAGATGACTGCTAAATATCAAATGTTGCTTCTGAAGAACGGCTTCAATTTCCTCTTCAAAGTGATGTTCAACGCCAAGCCTTTGGATAATGTCGACAGCATATATACAAACTCTCCATGGGATCCTCGCTAATAAGTTTCTCAAGCTTGTTTGATATAAATATCATCCTGAAAATGTAATAATTGAAGGGTCAATTTCAGAAAAACGCCCTTATGAAAAGATGATCAACAGAATAAGAATTTTAGTTGTATTTACCGAAAAAAGCATCCTTACCATAAAATTAAAAGAGTCTTATGTTTGAGTAAAACAGTCCTGGCCGGCTTATACTCTATATGTGAAGAAACGACTAACGAGACTCTATTTATAGTTATAACCTTTTTCAAAGTTGCGTCGGTACAAAATTGACGTTCGTATACAAAGTCAAAGATCCCAAAAAAAAACTTTATTTTTGTTCCTATTAATAAAATCTTAATTTAAAATGATGTTAGTTATTTTTTACAAAACACTAACAATTAAAAGAGGGAAGATTATTAATAACAATGATAATTTTTTTAAAAAATTATAAATTTAATATAAATTTATTACTATTAATTAAATTAATCTTTTTTATAAACTTTTTTAATGAATTAGATAAATGTGTTTATAAACAAAACGGAAGGAATAGGTAACTGTTGCACCATAGCCTTCATCTAAAGACCATTGAATGAATCTGAGTCTTATTCCATGCAAACATGAATTTGTTTTGTTACGTGCATGTGGTGCTAGCTAGGAAATTGTCGATGTTTTGTTTTGTTATTTTGACAGAGTCAGTAAAAATTGACTAATTGAGCACTGAAATGCTGAATCGTACGTACGAAATATATGAGAAGAAATTATATATCAAGAGACGTGGCTGATTTCCGTTCATACCATAATTATTTATTTATTTTCATTAAGACAAACCAATAAAAATATCCCTGCACAGGGACGGCATTAGCTTAATTTTTATGAGGTGACCAGCGTAAAAGTTAAATAAAATATAATTTTAATTTTAAATAACATTAAATAAAAAAGAAAATTTTACATTTTCTATTTTTTAAATAAATTAAGTTAACTGATTGAGGGAGAATATAAGAATATATATTAAAATTTATAATATTTTTTTTGGATAGCCAATTAAGTGAATGAGAATGCAAATTAAGAAAATATATACTTATCCATTTTATATTTTTGTAGCCATGGCTACCATCATCTCACTCCAAGAGGAACCGCCCCAGCCCCTGCCTGACTTCGTCTCGCCGTGAATGAAAAATACAGTCTAGCATTTTTGTTGCGTCCTTTTAATAAGTGGTACGAAACGAAACGAAACAAAACCATGGCCATACGAATGTCAGTGCCACTTATAAAAAGGAAAAGGCGAAAATCCATAGTATAAAAAGCTGAATTTAATTTTCATATTTCCTTACCACGAATTCACAATTCGTACTATTTAGTGTTATCCAATTTAAATGTATAATCAAGTGCTGACCTATTTACTTATTTTACAAAAAATATTTCAGAATGATATAATATTTAATTAATGCCTGCTAGTAGAAGTTGGATCTAGCATAATACATTATTCTCTCACAACGTAACCAACTAAGATTTCAATGCTGTTAAGATATACATATATATATATATATATATATATATATATATATATATATATATTAATGTCCAAGTCTAGAACAAAATTGTATTTTAAAAAATGATACATTTGTGAAATAAAAAAAATAGTGACGCTTCACTATTGAATCAACAAATAATATATTAGGACTAAATAATAAATATATTAATTTTAAAAAATCAACTTAATAAAAGTTAAATATCACTACTACAAACAGGACCTTTTACGTCAGTTATTTAGATCCTTTTACGTCGATTTCGCAATCGTCGTCGTTGTGGATGTCATTGAAAAGTAACTTTTTTTACATCGGTTGTTAACCGTCTTAGAATGTCACATTCTAAGACGGTTGTTATAAAAAATCGTCTTAGAATGTCACTTTCTAAGAAGGTTATTAGCAAACAACCGTCTTAGAAAGTGACTTTCTAAGACGGTTATTATCAAACAACCGTCTTAGAAAATCACATTCTAAGACAGTTATTATCTTAGAACCGTCTTAGAATGTATCTTTCTAAGACGTTGTAGTTTAACAACCGTCTTAAAAAGTCCAATTCTAAGACGGTTCCTACACTACAACCGTCTTAGAAAAGAGAACTTTCTAAGACGGTTGTTACGTAAGATCCGTCTTAGAATGTAGCTATCTAAGACGGTTGATTAAGAACTGATGTAGTTTCATTTTTTTTATATTCATTTATTTCAATTTTTTTTACACGTACATAATAATAACCACTGTGATATGATCAATCTTAATAGACCATACAAAATATATAAAATTAAATATCATTTCATTAACAAGATTAATCTCAAAGTTTCACTAACAACAATATACATAAGATAAAATATAACATCGAGAACATTTTGTGATGCTAATTACAATTGTAAAAAAAAATTATACAAAACAAGATATATACTGTCATATCCCGTACAATATACAAGATATGATGATATTGTAACTACTATTGTTTAATTGAATAACAAATGTATAATCATTTTGTAACCTTTTTGATAGAGTCAGCAACATATCCAATCAACCACTCCACTATGTTTGCCTGTATTTGAGAGATGGCAGTTGTGAGAGTGAAAAGAATTATTAAAAAGAGTTTGTTGTAGAATTTGGTCATTGCTCATTAAACTTCTCTTCTCTTTCTGTTTCTCTGCATTGCTTTAGAATGCTTTTTGCCCTTCAAAATCCTCATTAGCAACTACAGAACAAAAGACCAACTCAGAAAAGTGTGTATAAATTAACAAAAAACATGCTCACAAAGAATTTTTAAAACCAATCCGCTGGTTTAACTTTCTGCTTTCATCTTGATCCAGCAATTTCTATAATATATATTTAATATAAAAAGGAATTCATTCAGATGAGGAGAAGAAAAATACAAGGAAATTGGTCCTATATGACTCACCTAGAATTATTTCCCGTGTAGTGAGTATGTGTGTCTTGTACCAAAAAAATCTTATCTCATTCTAATGGCTTTGTTCATATCTCTCTGTCATACAAATTCTCTTTTCCTATACCTCGGGTGAATATAACACTTGACAGCAAAGAAACACAAGAGAGGACCCAGAATCCGGATTCATTAAAATCAAGCCTACTCCACACAATTACATGCAATATATCAACCAGACTCAAAAAGCTCATCACTTTAATTTAGGTTCTTTTAGGAAAATATCTTCAATTAAATGAAGGAAATAATATATTGACAAACAATTATAAGAGTGAGAATAATTAATGACAATAATAATTTTAGTAAAATTTATATATTTAAGACAAATAATTAACATCATATATAATTCTCTTAATCACTAATTTCTTTAAGTACACGTTTAAGGGTACAATTATAATATTATTTTGATAAGATAATATTATCTTTATTATATTATAATTATTATTATTATTACTATTATTATTATTATTATCATTATTATTATTAGGCCGAGAGGTACACTTTACATAAATGTATTTCAAAAGTATTTATTCAAGAATAAACAAAAGCTATCACAGATGAAAAAACATTTTAAAAATATTATTTGACCTTCATGTACGAGGTGCTTTATAAATTAATGATTAACTATATAGGTGCCTTCTAAATTGTCCTATATTATTTTTGCTTGCTTTCTTTCTTATTTTCCCAATTGCTTACGAAAAACTCCTATTCTAATATCTTCTGCAGTTTTCGCAATCAATAAGCCACTCCTTAAAACCTGTCCATTTCTAACATGTGATTGTGATTACTTTGATTTTTGAAACTAAAACAATACCAAACAAAAACCCTATGGTAACGTGAGTCTCCAACCTACCCAAAGTATTATTTTTTTTTTGGTACTGAAAAAAGATAGCTAATTATAGTAATGTGACTTAATAATCCTGTATGTGAATAAGAATTGGGAACAACATTATAGGTTTAATTAAAAAATAAGCATAGGACAACATGTTCTGTATAATTATATGCACTTAACAAAAAATGTTTTAAGTAATTATTCATCATTCTGCTCAACCCAACTGTAAATATCAAAAAAAGAAAAAGTTAGATAACAACAGATCATGTGTGTTTGAATTTTAAATGAAATTATTTTATATAATTAGCGGTTAATAATTATTTTTTTTCTTGTCTTTAAATCATGTGTGTTTGAATTTTAAATAAAATTAATTAGTTTAAATATTAGATATGTGGTTTAATAAAAATGCCAATATATATATATAAATTCAATAATTTATTGCTTAGTGGAAAAACCATTAGTTTTCTGGATACCTTCTAATAGAAATGACATCTTTTAGAAGAAAAACTGCACTTACCTTAGTTTCCTGGATACCTTCTAATAGAAATGACATCTTTTAGAAGAAAAACTGCACTAACCTTGACATATGTATCCTTTTGAGGGTCAAATTTTGTAGTTATTTCAGGCCCCCAGCTTCCAAATTGTCGAAGGGGAACAGTAAATCCTGACAAAGATGCTTTGGCCCTGTGCATGTCAAGAATGCCATATGTTTAATTATAAGCAACCTAGGAAGATTCCAAAAACTGCACAGAACAAAAGAAAAATAGATGCAAATAAGTGTAAGAGCTACTAAATGAATATCCCAACCAGTCAAATAAAAGTAGATCCCCTCGTTGCCTTTGAGATGTCAAAAGAGGATAAACATTGAAAATTGAAATGCTGTCAAACTTTCAATCAAACTATATATCTTAGTTTTACTTTTTTTTAAGCTCATTGCAAATCAATGAAAGATTCTAAGACGGGTTTCTTGTAAAAGCAAATGAATCTTTATCTTCTTATACAGTGAACAAGCAAATGATTCAAAAAAATAAGGAACAGACAAGCTACTATATATCCTATTAGTCTAACAGTATAGGCAACTTTTGATTCAAAGCCAAAACTTAAAAAACACAATGAAAGACATGCATGTGTCATGTGTGTGAATGAATGTATACACATATGTTTGCACTCATGAATATATAGCTGAAAGAGAAACAATACACGATCGCAGAGACACCACGACAGTATCGCTCCCACATTGATTGGAACCTCCTCTGTCCCCCAGGTCCCAAAGCTTTATTGTGACATTTCCCTTAGTCACTTTTCTCATGTTGAAACCAACCTGGGTTTAACACCAAGAATTATATTTCAATTACAAAGGTAAACATGCTCACAATCTTTAAACATGTAACAATTCAAGATGCAATAAAAAAGCAAAGACAGATACATGAAGTTGGAATCATGTCCTCACTGTAACCCCCAGTCTGCAGGTAAACAAAACCAAATATCAATGTCAATAAGTTATAACAAAAATGAACTTCAGGGTTTCTAAATTGAGTAAAAAATTGAAACGCAGCAGCAGCAATGACTCACATCAATTGCAATGACAAGAGAAGTCTTGCCAGCATTCTGAAGGCCAACAAGAGATCAAATGCAATTCACTTTTAATTTTTTGAAGCTTTCATATGCTAATTCAGGTTACAATATACTAGAAAAAGGAACAAAAAGTATGGTGGGTTCAAACCAATAGCATTTAGGTGGCAATCCAAAGTGAAGCTACATTGTATGGTGGGTTCAAACCAAAGAAACGCAGCCACCCACCTGTTGTGCACAAGTAGCAGCCATATGTTTAATTATAAGACAAAGAAACGCAGAAGTTTTTCAGAACCACAAGTGAAACGACAAGAAAATCAGATTACTCAATAAAAATAAAAGAACTCAGGTCAATTTCCTATTTGAAAATCCAAACACATAAATCAGGTTTCACTCGCAGTCAGCAGCAAATGCGTATGTGAAGTGTATAAGGTGAGAACTCTTAATTATTGTGAGAAATGAAAATATTTAATTACAAATCCTACATGATCCTTAATTAGAAAGGGAAAATCACAAGAGATTTATAACAAAATAAACAATTTGAACTGTAAATTTAAAATCAAAATGGTTATAATTAAATGTTCACATTTCTCAAACCAAGATTAAAAATCTTTTCCCCAGAACAAATGCAAGTCAGTTATAACAAATATTAATGAACAAAAAACAATGCTTTCACATTTTCCTGAGGAAAGAAACAAAAAGTGAGTGACTTACAGGGAACAAATCCTTCCAAAACTGAAGATCAGTCTTAGGAGGCTAAACTATATTGATGGCCTTACAGAACAACATTATGAGAGACCCACATGCAAGGGAGATAATTGAGGTAAGCCAAGGGTATGGGAATGCATTCAGAACCTTCTTGTTATAAATATTGAACGCCACATTCAGAACCCACCATGTTGCAAAGTATATCCCAATCTTCACCTCCTTAACAGCCTCTGATGGAGCCCCTCCAGCCTCTGATCTATCAGCCTCATAAACCATCTTATACCTACTTATGGGACACTAGGATCTCCCCATTTTCAATTGAAATAACATTGCTGAATCATGTATATTCAAATCAAAGAAACACAAAGGAATTATGGAAAAAAATGAAAAATAGAACGCAAAGTCCTGAAAACAGATTCCAATTCCATAAGCTATTGTTCTGAAAAAAAATTAACAAATTGGAAAATTTGACCGTCTTAAAAAATAGAACGCAAAGTCCTGTAAACAGGTTCCATAAGCAATTGTTCTAAAAAAATTGGGATATACTTTGCAACAAATAACCGTCAATGTTAGTGAACGCAATGTTCTTAAAAAATAGAATGCAAGGACTTAACAAATAACCGTCAATGATTAAATGAACAAGTTAGTGAAGACTCTCCAGGTTCTAGGCCCTGGTTTGGAACAGAACAAAAACTAAAGGAGAAATCAAACAAATTAAGTGATAACGGCAGCTGTAAAGGACATTGGAAAGCAGGCCAAAATGTTCAAAAAATTGGTAACATAGCTGGCTGTTGAGAGAGAGCGTCTTAAGCAGAAGGTAAAGACCAAGATAGAGAAATTTTATTTGAGATGAAATGAATCACAATTCATAATCATACCGTTCCACTTGCCTTAATTCCTCAACCACTTCCAATTACTCAGATTTCACAAAGTTTCATGTACATCTCATCTTGACTCTTGTGTTGTCACACACCCAAGTCCCCAAAACATGGCCACTTTGAGCTGAATCGTTTAACTGGCAGAATCCTCACAACACCATACTGCATTACTGATCGCGGTCGTACGCAACCAAATTAATTTGATTTAAATGTAGTACTAGGAAAGTGACTCCTAGGTCGTCTCTCAACGATCAATTGTCAATGTTTAAGGGATTGAAAACGTGTTTGGGGGTTTTTGAAGGAATTTGGCAGAATATATAAAATAAAACAGAATGCGAAAACTAAATTAAACAGAATTAACAATTAAAGTTGCAGTGATTAAAAACTAGTTAGACCCTTAGAACAGATTGCGCCTCTAATTTCCTTGATTCACGAAAGATAATTTGTTCTACTTAATTCTCATCAGTCCAGATTAATCAACTAAGCGAAGATTAATCTAAAACGTCATTACACGAATTAAGCAAACGTGAACCTCGTTAGGGCAAACTCTCAGAATTAAGCAAACTGAGAATACTAAATCAATCAATATCAAAATCATTAAGCATGACTCTAATTCGAAAAATACAGAACAACAACCCAAACAAGGAAGAACAAGCAGAAAACGAATTAGAAGAACAAGAACCTCTATTAAAGGTCTGCAATCTGTCCTAAGGTCCAACCCTAGGTTTAGCCTTCCATTAATTCGAAATTAATAACAGAAACGCAATTTAAATTGCAATTAAACATTAAACAAAATTAAGAACAGAAACGAGATAGAAGCAGAAAGCGAAAACGAAAATAGAAGAAGCAGAAAGCGAAAACGAAAATAGAAGAAGCAGAAAGCGAAAACGAAAATAGAAGAAGCAGAAAGCGAAAACGAAATTTACTAAAACCCTAAAGAAACTGCACAAAAATTAAATGTTGGCTGGTGTCTGTTGTGTGTTTTGTTTCTGTTGTCTTCTGCATGGGCACAGATCCCTCAATATATAGTAACTGCCTAACCTAAAAGAATGGACCTTTTCCTAACAATTTTGGCCCAAAATAACTAAAGATAAGATAAGATAAAATAAAATAAAAACGAAATCCATATTCTGATATGGAAAATATTAAGCATAAATAAAAACGAAATCTATAATTTGATATGGGAAATATTAAGCTGATGTTGACGTGGCACACTAATCTTCAGTCCATAAATTAATTCCAAGCCCAATTAATTATTAATCTGCCCTGAAAATAAAAATTGAAATAATTAACTTAAAATAATCCAAATTAATTAAAATCCGAATTATTAGTCTAATTAAATCCTAAATGAGAAACAATGCAAAATATAGACAATTAAGCACAAGTTAGGGATTAAAATGA
>PYAF01001527.1:1761103-1802719 GCA_007407185.1 Glycine tomentella
CCAATTAATTATTAATCTGCCCTGAAAATAAAAATTGAAATAATTAACTTAAAATAATCCAAATTAATTAAAATCCGAATTATTAGTCTAATTAAATCCTAAATGAGAAACAATGCAAAATATAGACAATTAAGCACAAGTTAGGGATTAAAATGAGTACAGAAAGATGAGTAAATAGTGATAAATAGTGACTCATCAATTACTACTACTCTAGTCTCACTGCTACATTTTCTCAAGGATCCAAATCAAACCACACATAAGCAATACGACACAAGCCAAGTACATGACAGAAATACAGCATGTACAGTGTGTAAAAGAGTTAGGTGCACTCATATTGGAAGTGAACAGGAGAACCATTGTGAAAAAGGATCATACCTGAATAACCCAATTGAAGATGTCGGCACCCACTCAAGAGACGGAGCAAAATGAAGAACGGACCTAGTGCAAATCCACTCACCAAAATGAACGAGGTCAGGAAACGTGGAGCGAGGGTGGAGAGAGTGTTTGGAGTTTAGGGCACGAATTGGGACCAAAATGAAGACACAACACACAAAACGCTGCTGTTTTTATTTTTCCGTTTCATTTAAAATTTTTGAAACACCAAAACGAAGACGGTTAAACTAAAGCCATCGTCGTTTTTAATTATCTAAGACGGTTTCGACATGAACCGTCTTTGTAATGTTCATTTTAATTACGCAAATGCCACCGCTCCCCATTCTACGACGGTTCTGCGACAACCGACTTAAATACTCCGTCCTAAAATGGGTTTTTTGTAGTAGTGTATCAATAAAATTAAAATAAAATCCCAATTTTTATCTTTCACTCCCCCAGCTTCGTTCTTGTTGTTGAAACATTTCTATAAACAAATAGGATACATCATTCAATGGAAGATAGTATATCAAGATAGGCACTACAGCTTATGTATTTGTAACAGTATATATCATCGGGTGAGGTAAAAAATAGCTAGTGGGGTAATACAAGAAGTAACAAAACCACCATTATTTTGCTATATATATGGTGCGAGAGGTTGGTTCCTTTATGGTGAAAAATAGAAAGGTTGTGATTCCAGTTTAGGGGTGCCAAAGCCAAAACACGAGCAACTAGAGATCCCACCATGTGCAGATGTTCTCGGACCAGATTCATTGTGGGAACCACTTCCAAGTACAATTGTGAAAACTAGGTTCACGAGGTTTTTTGAGTAAGGAAGAAAAGGCCAAAAAGAATCAGAAAATGGAGTCCATATATATAATATCAAATTTATTTATATGTTTTAATTTGATCACATCAACCATTGATGTGGGATCACCAATAATAACTATTCCAACAATCCATCTTTTTATTTGTTTATAAATCAATGACTGGAATTTTTATTTCAATTATTTTATACAAACTTCAAAAATAGTTGGATGAGATTTTTTCTTTCAATCATTTTATAAGCATTCAAAATATATATATTTAAGATTTGAGATATTTAATCCCATGTGACAATAGAAGAAATCTTGAGAGATCTTCAAAATATTTATCACTAAAAAAAATAGAAAAAATTTTGAGAGATCTTTAATCCTACATGAATGTGGAATCCATCAAAAAGTGGTCTAAGAACTCAATTTAAATCTACCACTAAAGATACTCTTAGTGAAATAATCACTGTCATAACAAAAAGCTAAACAACTATAAACACTTATCAATTAAGACTCATCATTTATTGCTAATGTAAACATAGACATGTCAGAACTCTAATGCTAACCAAGTGATTTGACATAAGTGGTTAATATGTTGAAGTTAAAGTTGAATCGTTCAGATATTATCTGAATTCGTTCATTAACAAAAATAATTCTTGATCAAGTTTTACTTGTTTCTTAATCAAATTCTGAATTGGTTAGGATTTCATTATTGTTATGCATACTTAGTTTGTACACTTAAATTACACAATAATTACCTAATTTTTTCTCTTGTTTTGATTCTTCTTTTGACTTAAAAACATAAGGATTTAGATTTTTTTTTTTGAGTTTTTTCTTAAAAATGCTAAAGTTAACAAATTCACAGTATTTTGTTCTTTTTTGTAGAGTTTTTAGATACATAAATAGAAGAATGGAAGATATATGAAGAATTACAGCAGTACGTGAAGCCAAATTTATAATATTATTTTTAAATAGGCAATGAGTTAACAAGTTTTGGTTGGTACCAAATTAGTTCAATTTTGAGTGATTTAATCCAAATTAAGTTCATCATGTTAATTAAATAAGAACAACCTTTGTCGGTGAATCATCCATTTCTCAACAATCAAAGAAATGTGCCTTATCATGCATCAAATAAGTGGATATTCTTTACACTTGACCCACATATCATGTGGCTTATTCAATGTCCCATTGTTGTTGAAATGTCAAATGGCTCTTTTGTTACATCAAATCAAGTTGGCACCATACAATACAAACTTAAGTAATTTTTTGCATGTAGAATTTGCTCTGCATCAGAGTTCAATTTAAATTTATTTTTTAAAAAAGCTAAAATTTCATTGAGTAAAATATGCTAGTCATATAGACAGAAATGCTCAATCAGCACTTAAATTTAATTTCTTTGCTAAAGGTATGATTTGATGATGACTAAAGTTTAAAAGAGTATTAGGGGTACACGTTAAAATTTATTGAAAATTATTAAATTATTAGAGAGAATTATTAAATATGACATGATACCAATAATAAAGTAATTTTTTTAATAAATTTTCAAAAGACTGTATGAGAAACTATACTCCTAGTATTTCTCAACTTTATAACTTTGAGGCCTCGCTTTGAGATTGGCTGCAACAATATGTATGCCAGTAACAGATCGAGCTGAAAGAAACATGCTTTCTTCTAGGTGGATTCCTAATTTACTTCAGTGTTGCAAAAGGGATTCATTTACTTGAAAAGTAACTATTTTAGAGTTATTTATTATCTTCATTATCCATTTTTTTGAGATTTAGTGTTAAAATTAGTTATTTATTACAATCATTATATCTCAAAAAAAAAAATGGTGAGAATGAAGAATAATTTTGAAAGAGTTATTGTTAACTCCTTGACAAATGTATCAATTTGTCAAAGTATTATTATACGGTAAGATTGAGTGTCGAGTCTATATGAATTTTGATTGTGTTCAGAGTTTATATATACCAAATTTTAAGCAACAAAATGACTAAAAGTAGACATATTTAAGAATTAAAGTGCAGAAATGTAAACTTCAACAACGATAAAAGACATAAAAATAGAGCAAGGTGCAAGAGACAAGAAAAACAAACACTTGGATGTGGAAGATGATATTTAGTGAAGATTTTTATGGAAATGTTGGGTGTTTAGCTTACCAAAATTACTCTTGATGCAATGTTATATATTTTTCATCATTTAAATTTATTTCAACTATTATCTTCATCAACTAAACTACTCTAACCATGATTTCTCATGTGAAAAAGCTTAAAATCACCTAATTTCACTTCTAATCCCTTAAGAGCTAAACCAAATAATTTGTTTTAAGAATAAAGATGCATAAATAAGATAAATAACACCACTTTATCCCTAGACATGGATTACCTATAAGCTCCTTCAAGTTCTTAGGGTAAAAACATTTCTCAATGATTAAAACATTATTACATATATGTGAATGGATGATCAAATCATAAACAAGACAATAAACTTAGAAAGAAAATAATAATATTGAAATAATATTAGATGAATAGTAAAGATAATTACATCAAAGAGTGTTTGGTATCTAAGTCCCCAACAATGAATAATTTAGTCTTTCATAGTCATGAGAGACTCAAAAACAAAAAAGATGAAACAAGGAAAATGGTTTTTCTTCAAAGCATTCCTTAAACGAATTCCCTCCAAAAAGCACAGTGCCTCTTTTAAGATCCTTTAAACACTACATTGGTATGTTTTTTGAAAAATCATTATGCGGGGCATCAGGGTTGTGTTAGTAATCATGGCCTTGCCCTTATTAGCTGGGTCCCTGCTCACCTTTGATCTATCTGTTTTAAGCCTGCATGTGAGCGCACATGCATAGTATAGTTGACATAAGTGACTACGTGCTAATTCTTCAAATGCAAGCTTAGCGCACGTGCACGATATAACTAACTTCTTGCCCTGAGCGTGCACTGAGCACATTGCTCCAATTTTTCATATTGTATCCAAAAGCTCTACAAAATAGAATAAAACATTGTAAAATTAGTAACTTTAGTATTCTTAAGATAAAACTTTAAAAAAAATCTAAAATTTTATCTCTTTTAAGTCAAAAGAAGCATCAAAAGAAAAAAAATTAGATAATTATTATATGTATTTAAGTGAACAAACTAAATATGCATAACAACTTTCAATTACTCTTGGAATAAGTGAAATCTTCTTCCTTCTTCTTCTTATTATTGTAACAGGTATGAAAATTTAAAATAAAAAACCCATGTGATCCTACTACAATATGGAAGAAACTAGTTGCCACAAATTATTCGACAACAACTTGCAGAAATAGAAAATGTACTACATGTGCTCAGCACCAGCATTATAATTATTGGCATTGGAGGCACTATATGTGTTCAGCAGCAGCATTAATAAACAGTAACTTGACATGTTCCTGTAGAGTAGAGAGGCCTGGATTGCTACGGTAATGGTACATCAAAGGCACCATTCTAGCAGCATTGAGGCAGAAATTGGTAAATGATGATGGCAATTGATTTTGGGTGAGGATTTCTCGATTGAGACGTTTCCATTCACATGAAATTAAGTGTGCAACATGCCTTTGTGCGTCTTCAGCTGAAACGTCTTGGTGTTCATTCATGTAGCAATCAATGTATGACCCATCAAGTCCATTTTGATCTGCACTCTGCATTTATATTCACATCATTAAAACGTGACAAGTATAGAATAGAATAATAGTATATAGACCTTCATGCATTTTGTTTTTACCTTAGCTCCTTCCAAATCATCAGAAAGACGAAGGATTTTAGCCACCGAATGTATAATTTGTGGAACGTTGTCCACGATGGTAACAATTTCGTTATTAATAGAATGATTCATGAGGAAGAATGCATGGACAAGCACCACATGCACTCCTGTGCTCACAATTCCATTGTTCAAGTACTCCTCTGACTTTGGCAAATGACCAGATTTCAACCAACGTGCCTCTTCCAAGAAAGCATTCAACAATCGAACCCACTGTTTCATATGTATAAATACTTCATTATTAGATTCTGGTTCTTCCAAGTACTTATTTAAACAAAATAATTAACATGTAACATGGATGATGAAATACATAAAATAAATTGACCCTTTACCGATCTTTTCAGGGTATCTATAGGGTTGAATCCATGCTTGATGTAGATCATTTCGCCAAAGTCATTGGTCATTTCGTAAAGAACTCTTAAACACATTTTCATGAAGTCTGGAAGTTGCTCTGTACCAGCCAATTCCCATCTGAATGAATCGAGATAAATCACTTCGTTGTACACCAGATTGTTAGGAATCTAAAAGCTATCCACCTGAAGACTACCATTAAAGAGACTAAGAAATTTAAATAAAATTGATAAACTTCTATATTTCTTCATTGGTGATTATCTATAAACAGGAATAATCTTATATAACCCTAATAATTGCCGGTCAATGAGTAATAATTATCCATTTTACAACATCCTTTTAAATTAAGAAAAAAAATCTAACAAAATTCTTAAATAAATTTGATTTCAAAGCATGTGTGGGACTCCCTAGACACATCCTATCAATCTCATCTAACAAAATTCTTAAATAATTGCCGGTCAATGAATAATAATTATTCTAAATGTTGTTTGATTCAAAAAAAAAAAAATACAGAAGTATTTATTTAGGCCCTAAATAGTAACCCGTTTAGAACTCAACTCCGTTTTGAGATTTAACCGTATTGACCTGATTAAAACGTAATATATAAATTAAAATTTAATATTATGCATAGCTAAATTAAAAATGTATAAAAATAACATTAATATATATTTAAAAATAAATAATCCTCTCTTGTGATTAATTATAAAATTTGAACCTTAATTGTTATAAATATACTAGCTAGCAATTATGACAAATATTACAAAAATGTAGTTTTAGTAACTAATATTAGTCTTATAACTAATAATATTTTCCCACATTTTTTATGTACTTACTCTATTATTATTAGATTATTTCTCTTTATGTTCGCATGTCTCTCTTTTCACTTTTTATCTTTCTCCCCATGTCAAATTGTAAAACGTTTCTTGAAGGGAATAATTTTACTTCTTTTTAATTATTGAAAAATATGCCTGACTAATTCAAGTAAGTAAATGAATAAAACATAATTAGTACTTAAGATTTATGAGAAAAAGATTAAAGTTTTAGAAAAATAAAAGTACAAAATTACAAATAGCTAAGATTTGAAAGAATTTTTTTAAACAAAAGTTGGAATTTGAGGAGAAAAATATTAACATATTAAAATGCTTAATACTTTTGAATTTTTTTAAAACATAAAATAAATATAAACTAATGATAAAGTCACTCATAAAAAAAAATATTATTAGAAATGCATTTAAGATCGACGATATATATTTGTCTTTTTTATGTAAAAGGTGCATGATTAAGCATCACAATAGGAGTAAAAATTCTAACTAGGTTGGCATCGCTAATTAATCCTATTGACTGTCTGCCGCACACATCAGAAATATACATTTGAATACCTTTTAATAGCATCCGTAAATAAAGTAAGATGGTCTAATGTCCCATAAACATCGAAAATGTCATCAATAATGTAGACCAGAGAGATAGGTTTGGTGAGCCCAATCCTTTGCTCTGAGAAGCGTGGATCTGTGAAGCATGCCATTGGCCACATGTACCATTTAAGAGGTTGATATCTAGCGAACTTCACCTCATTGTCCAGCCCAAGGTCTTTCCACCATCTGTTAATGTAAAAAAGTGATTGCTACTACTATTTAAATAACCGACAAAAAATTAACATATATATACGATGCATAGCCACTAGCTATAGGATAATTATTTATAAAACTTACTTGTAAACTTGAATTATTTCATTCCTGTTCACCAACCTAACTATGCTGGAATTGATTTCAGCAAGTTCCTCTAAGCATTCCCATTCTTTCTTGGTCTTCAAATCATTTAGAAGTATATTTGTGTCGTTCCTGAATCTTGATAAGTCATAATGAAGCGGATGCTGAAGAGTGTTGGCAACATACATAGTTTCATTATGCTCTTCATGTCTTGTCAGCCATGCATGAAGAAGTTGGTGGCAAAGGTAACCTACATCATCAAGATTGTCTTCTCCTTCAATACCTAGTTGGGTTGCCTCATACAGAGAAATAAGACCCTTCACATCTTCACCATGTTTTTCTCTAAACTCTTTTTTGTTACTCTTCAGGCTGTCAAATACATCTGCACAATCATTATAGTTGGTATATATACAGTTAGCATTTAGTTACAAAGTCCAATTCAACTAACCTGTGCTCAGCTACATATAGTGATATGTCCTGTCAGCTGTGACTTGTGAGTGTGTGAATAATGATCGATATTTACGAGCAGGAACATATATGAACCATTGATCGAGCCATACCAGAATTCAATTGAAGACCATATATATATATATATATATATATATATATATATATATTATTCCTAAAGGTGATAGTTTTCTTTATATAGTATATTAATTTGTGTATATTCGTTAATACATGTATTAATGTTCACATAAGAGTATCTTTAAATCTTAAATTGAAATATTAGATTACTTTTTGGAAGACTTTATTATGTCACATAGGATTAAAGATTTCTTCTATACTTTTCTTTGATAATAAATATCATTTTGAAATCTTAGGAAGAGAGAAAAAGAAAGAAAAAATTATTTATTTTTTGAACAATGTGCATATCATTAAGGGATCTTTTATATGTACACATTTTTCATGTTGAAGATTTTTTCAACTTCTTTATTAGGAGATCTAGTGAAAATCATATCTTTAGCTCAAGATCCTTATTCAAAATCTTTCAATAAAGATACTATTAAAATTTAAAGTTTGAAAAAGATTATTATTATGGTGAACTAATAAAGAATGAGACAATGGTGGTCAACTGGTCATGACCAGCTGTTAGTGTGTATACCTCCTAGAATTCTTCCCCAATAATCATGGTAAAAATTTGAGAAAAGTTTAAATAACTATTTGCGTTGTTTTGGCCCTTATTCAATGTTATTTTGATATAATTGAAAGTCCAGACACATTGTATTCCAAGAAAAGCCGTTGTTGATGTAACGCATAAATGATTTTAACAATGGTGAAGAAGGACTTGGCCGGTCCCTCGTTATATCAGATAAAAGTAATATTCTATGTTGTATGGAATGTAATTTAGAAAGTAAATACGTGTGGTCAAATGCTTATATAGTGAGGATAACTTAAACCTGCACGAACATGATGGCCTCTTTGTCTAAGTAAACGAAATGAAAGTGCAACTTCACAAAGTTTATGGTTATTCGCAAAATCGCCGAGATGACTGCTAAATATCAAATGTTGCTTTTGAAGAGCAGCTCTAATTTCCTCTTCGAAGTGGTGTTCAATGCCAAGCCTTTGGATAGTGTCAACGATATACATACTATCCATGGGATCCTCGTCAATAAGCTTCTGGAATACATGCTTAACTTCCTTCAATACCAACGCTTGTTTGATATAAATATAATCCTAAAAATGTAATGGGTCAATTTCAGAAAAACCTTCGATGAAAAACATCGATCATCAACAGAATTAGAATTTTAGTTGAACAGAAAGAAAAAAAAAAAAAGCATCCTTACCATAAAGGAGTCTGTTCTTTGAGTAAAACAGTATTGGCTTCTACTTTAGCTAGATGTGTAGAAATGAGTCTATTTATGCTCTTATTTAACGTTGCATCCGCTTAGGTGAGTTTGTACACATTGAGCTCTTTAAAAGTCAGAGATTGCATTAAACACGTTTTTTGGTCTCACAATGTTGAACTTTAATTGAATTGCAAACTTGAATTTCTTAAAAGCAAACGTGCTAATTAATAAACTCATGTTATATTATTAAGAATATATATCATTTCAATGCCTATATATTGGCTTTGGAAATTATGTTAGATAAAAAAGGAATTAACAACATTAGTTAGAAATTTAGGGTAATAAATCATTTATAAATTTAGCACAGTTTTTAATTAATTAAGGATGTTTGAAAAATTTGAAGATAAAAATTAAGGAATGACAGTAAACGTTAGCCGAAACAAGCAATCTCATTTTGTGAAACACCAAATGCTTATTGACTGAAATGATGAATGGACCAGTGAGAAACTACCGATCGAACAACCCAACTTTTGTCGTTTACAAATTTATGGATGAGATATTTACATTTTAGTCAAATTTCAAAACATTCTGAGCCACAAATAATTTCATTTTGTAGGTATTGCTGAGTTGTTTTGTCGTACGAAGAATTTTGGAATCAATAGCCAGTTTTGAAATAAAGAATATCTGTCTTGAAAAATGGTTGTTTAGTAGTGTACATCATAACATTCAATAATTCAAAACAATGTTGCGAAATGGAATTTCGTGTGATTGATATTTAATGATGTTACGGGAGTTCGGGTCCACCGATCACATTCAACAAACCCGTTGAGGAGGGGAAAAAACTGCTGATTTTTAAATTAATTAATTCCACAAACATTAAAATGGTCATCAGTTATATTCATTATGTTTCAATAATATTATTGTTGTTATATAACAAAATATCTTAAAATAATTATCATTTTAATTTTTAATATAATATTAATTATTTTTATTTAATTTTTATAATATTAATAATAGATAAAAATTATAAATAAACTAACGCTGATATAAAATTAATTTAATAAAAAAAATAAATACAAACAAAAATTATTTTGAAACGAAAGAAAATAAGCATGTACGTATAGTCACGGGTTTTGTGGGTTCAAACCTTTCCTTTGAAAACTGGATCGATTAGCTACTCCTTGGTTAGTCCACTATTAGTAAATCTTATTTTTGAATAAGAAACTAGGGAAAGTTGTTTTATTTTAAAAAAAATAAGTAGATTAATAAATAAGTAATTATGCTTTATTTATCATTTATAAATATTAAATAAAATATAAAATCATTTATGTCAGTCTAAGACTGGAACAAGTACAAAAATATAGGATAAAGTTATATTGTAACTTAAGATATAATGGTTTTTAAAAGTTGCCCTAGAATCGAACCTGATGTCAACCGTCAAGACTGGCCAAAAGCAGCATTAACTAATTAAACGCCTGTATAGTTTTATAGCATGAGAAAGAGAGTCTAAGTTACAACACCAACAATGTGGGACTCCTCCTAGTATGTGTAATTTGTAGTATAGAGTGAACATTATCAAGTTTAATTAAGCATGTGGGACCAGCACAATACAATGAAATTGTAGTCCAAATTACGACCTGAGACTCTCTCAAGATAACGTCTTTGCTTAATGTGACGCTCTACTGTGCAACACAACGATTATAAACTGGAAGATATAAAACATATTGGTTCAAAGAAATAAAACGTATTGGTTCATAGCTTCATATAACTAGTACCGGTTCAACCATGGTTGGACCATCAAATCTTAAACTGATACTATCACCGGTTTAATGACTGAGTCCAAATTTTAAAATATTGTAAACTATTTTTTTTAATACAAGGGAGCTGCACAGCAGCTAAACAACTACTCTACGGGAAAACAGACCCTGAAAAATCTTGCAAAAGCAAAAGAGAGAAAAAAACAGGAGGATGCCCAAAACCCCCATAATTTTTATTAGTGGTAAGTTTACTCAAGACAAGTAGGATTATTACAGACAATAAGGTTCTTCTAAATATTTAACATTCCTATGGATAAACAAAAATAATACAATTTTATTTTTTTCAAATAAACACCTTAAACTTTAATTTTGTCCCAAGATTCATAAAATTTATCTCTTTTTGCATATAAACAACTTAATATCAATCATATAAAATTCTTAAAACGTACCTTTTTTAAATAGTATCTGTTATTAAATTCATGTTAAAATACAAACAAAGAAGTAACCTCAACAATTTATTTATTTTAAATCCCAATTACTTATTATTTTATTTAAAAAAAATATCCAAGAGAGGTATGAGGGAAAAATAGAAAGGGAGTTAGCGGCGGAGACATTTAAGTAAATTTAATTTAAAAAGTAAAATTATATATATATATATTAACTATGGAGGTTGTTCAACAATTAACATGAATTCGGCAAAAAAACAATTAACATGATTGTTGGTCTAAAGCCCATCAAGACTGGACCTTTGTTTGTTGTATTGAACTACGAATCTCGCTAAATAAACCTTCCTATTTGTTAGGTAAACCCCATTTCGTCTCTTATTACCAATTATACCCTTTTAATCTTGTTTCTACACACCCCCATAATTTGAAATTGCACCAAATCGACAAAAAGAAAAACAATTTATCATGTTCGTTGAGGATCTAGAATCTACATATACTATTTGAAAATCATTTGAAATTTGGATACCCTTTGAAAATCCATGGCACCGTGAGAAGATCGACTCCAAGAAGAAGTAAATGGTCTTCAAATTTCAAATGATTTTTGAATATTATATTAATAATAGTATATTTATACTTTATAGCATCAATGAACATGACAAAGTGTGTTGCTTTTTGTCAATTTGGTGCATTTCAAATTGTAAGGATGTGTAAAAATTGGTTTAAAAGGGTATAATTGGTAATAAGAGAAGAAAGGGGCGCTTACTTAGCAAACGTGAAGGTATATTTAAGAAGAGCCTTGAACTACCCGTTAATAAGCAACAAAAAAACCCATTAACTAGTGTAAGTCTTTGGGGCCGATTAAACCAACAACTGCCAAGTGTGTAAATTAGTTATTCTTATTTCATTTTGTGTCTCAAATTTGATTTCCGTATACCGTAGTTTGAGTAAAAAATTCAGGAAAGACTTTATCACCTATGGTAATCTCATCCTAGCAATCTTTTTTTTTTTAACTTTTTGGGTTTATAAATGGATCATTCCATTACTCTTCAATCATATCTATTTTTTATAATTTAAGCAAATCACTTCTCGAACTCAGTAATTCTAAATGCTTCTGGAAACATAATTTTGAAGCCGCGAAATGGTCACTCAAAGGTACTCATGTTTAATGTCTAATCATATTTTAAATAGAGTTATCTCGTGTAATGTATAACTATTCTGAAGAAAAAAGAAACTGCATAGAATAAAACAATCATATGTAACTGAGGCTTATTCTTTACCTTTAGTTATTATTAGTAGTAGTAGTAGTACTAAAGCGAATTCCAAGGTTTGTTGCATGGAGAAACGGCTACGTGGATGAACGAACCTTGGTTTTTGTGAGTAACAACACAAACCACTTAACACAAAACTTGGTTGGTGACACTTCGGACTTTTGTTTGTAGCCATGAGACACGTTGTGCGTACGTGCATAATCAGCTGATGCTGTCAGATTGCCTATCAGTTGACTACCACCAACATTGTTCTTTGGAATTATCCATTCTCTGTTAACAATTATGGGAAGAACAAACACGCCAACATGGTCTTGGTTAATTATCCCCATTAGTCTTTTTTTCAATTATAAAATACATGGGTTGCTGACATGTTAATATCCAATTTTTTTGGTGTGATTCAGATCGACAAAGGCACTTCAATCTAGCAAAACGTGTTTTTGGTTGTTTAATCAATACTGAATATCACTAACGTGTTTCTTCTTTTTGTCTATTGACAAAGATTATTATTATACAAAGGTCTTGCTAATTAATTAAAAAAAATACAAAAATTTTATTAGAATTCACATCATGAATATATTAAAATTTATATTGTGAATTCTATTACATTTATAATGTGAATTCTAATAAAATGAATAATAATTATATATTATTTGTATAAATTGATGCCTCCTCTCATATATATATATATATATATATATATTATTTCAAAGAGTGAAATGTAACAGTGAAAAGTAATTTCTTTGGCTAGCCCCAAAAAGTGGTGAGGCTGAAGCCCCAGAAGGAGTACTGTAGGTTTCTCTTCTATTTTTCTTTTCTGCACAAAGCAAACAAGTGGCAATTCTCTCTTATATAAAATCATATGTGAAATATGTTACATAGAATATGATATCTGTACAGTATTTGCATAACTTTACTCCTTTAATACTTGAAGACTACACAGGGATACACACAAAATTCAGTGTCAAATCTGCAACTAAAAATCATGAACAAAGTTTTGGCAAATTGCTCATAATATGGGTCCCTGACTTCTTCATACTGGCCATTTCGGTCCCATTCTGCATTCCTTCCAAATCTCCTCTAAGTTCTTCAGCATCATAGCTTCTCTTTTCAACATCCTCTTTCACTTCCATGTTCTTGAAGCTTTTACGAAACATGGACTCAAAAAAGTTTTTCAAATGATCATTTTCCTGGAGCAAGGTCTTCATTCGGCTTTGTCTAGTAACATAAGCTCTTGGTTTTGCCTCCGAAGGAAACACCAAGTTTCGAGTAAGATGCCTCAAAAGTTCAGCTGACAGCTTCTCGTGGTTCAGTGTACAACAGATACTTATCTTCTCTTTTTCACTTAATCCTGCATGGACCTATGAATCTATATCGATAACTGAAAGAGACTTCATAAAACACTACACATTGCTAAAATAAATAAAAAAGATAGGAGAAGCAATAATCAATTAGAAGCTTCAAGCTTTTAAAGTGAAAAATTGCATACAACACAAGTATTGCTGTCTTGCACACTAGTAGAATCATAGAACAATGCAAATTGGTAGCTTACCTTTAGATACATGTCCATGGCTAGATATAATTGATCATGAGATTCCCTTGCTGCATCTGGGAGCACTGTAATCAATGCTTCAAACTCGAAAGGTTTGAGATGGGGATCTGGAGCAACTTCCACAAGGAACAAATCCATCATTTTCGCCACTCTCATTAGTCGATTTGAGGTTAACTCAAAACTACCTTTTAAGAAAAATATGTGTACTAGCCTTAGGACAAAATCAACATCATATGCTTGACCCTTCCCATGTGGAGATGGAAGAAGTAGATAATTAATTGTTGTTTGATCCAGCAGAGGACCTATAAGACTTTCTATCTTGTTTATGCAACTTCTGCTCATTTTCAAACTAACAGCAGACCGATTAAGATTGAATAAATCTTTGCAAGAAATTGATCTCAATTCTAGCAGCAAAAGAAGATCGATTACAACCTTAGTAGACTCCATCTTCTCAGCTTGTGCAGCACCAAGACAACTTGAGTTGTGATAGTGGAACAGAAACCTAGAGACCACACCATGATCAAAATCGTAAGATATCATTGTCCTTATGACCTTATCCAACAAATCAATCTTCAAGAACACAAGATGTTCAAACCACCATGTAGCCCCAGAGCAGTTATTTCTCCAACTATTATGACTGCTAGTATCACAGGAAAACTGAAAGCTTGACCTGTTGGAGGAACATGTATTTGGACTTGTGATGCCTGGTGAAGCTAGCCTCTCTATCAAGTTATCCACAATTCTGTCCAGAATTGCCAAACAATCTTTGAAAGAAAACAAGCCTTGACACTGTTTCAATGCTTCAAGGAGCTCAGACCATGTCCAGAAACGAATCCCTTCAAGAAATTTTTCAATGTGGGGTTTCAAGTTGGGTGTTCCTGCAAGACCATCATCATCATCACATTCCATCTCCAGGAAATGAGCAGCAGAACATAGCATGGCCACGTTGGATGGAGTCATTTCCATACTGCTATCGTAGCAAAGTCGTGCTATGTGCTCAAAAGCATGTGCAGCCACTGGAAAGTCACAAAATATAACTTTCACTCCACATTTATTTCAAAAGATTACCAAAAAAGTTGCTAAATTTACGGGAGAAAGGTGAAAGAATATTCTGCACAGTATTAAGCAAGGTTAGATGGCCTGAAGAAGTATTGAAATATTTTATTTCTCTACCAAAGAAAGTAAATCAGTCCAATGTATGAAAAACACTAACAACTCATCCAATTTTCACATGTATTTTTATTGAAAAAAATTCTACTTAAATCGTGTAAGACTATTATGAATGACAAAATTCTACTTCTTAAGTATTTACTGCAATGTTACATTTACATATTCAAGACTTGAACTTGAAACAATTAATTAAATTAAAACAATTTTACTTTAATTGATTCAACTGCTCAATGATATAAAGAAAATAAGGATGCATCATAGATCATGGAATTAAATAGAAAATATACAAACAGGAGAATAAATGTGATGATGATACAAGAAAACCTCGAGCAGAAGGCACTTGAGATAGTAAATCATGGGGGTCATGTTTGTAAGAAGGGAAAGACATAAGCCATGCACTTCGTGCAATCCATAATGACATGAAGGGTACTGCAAGCAGGTCCACATGCCTGCCATGCTTTTAAGGTGTAATTAAATTATGTTAAGTATCTACTTCTCATGCTGTTGGGAGTAAAGAACATGCGCATGCTAATCACCATCCGTTTCACTCAATAAACTACAAGTTACTTAAAAAAATAGCATAAAATAAAGAGTTTCACCTTGTTTACCATCAAAGTTTCTTCGCCATTGATATTCACTTCAAGGTCACAGCAAGCTCCCATTGTTCCAACATTAATTTGAGGATTAGGAAGTTTGTGGGGTATATCTGTAAATGACGAAAGACCAATTAATCAGAAAAGGGAAGTTCGTGGGAACATGAGTTTGTAAAGGAAAGGATCGTCAGTTACAAGAAAAAGAAAAACATGATGTGAATATGTTTTAGCTTAGTCAACAAAGGAGCATGAGAGGCTTACTTATTGAAAGACAGAGAAGGGAACAGTTATCGAATAAAAAATATAAGTTAATTAAATTGACTATAAATTAACTAAAATAACTTGTGAAAAGCAAATTCTTAATTGGCAAAATCAAGAATTTAAAGTATTTTATCCAATTTTTAGTGTCCTAACTTTTTTTACATCAATTTATTTTACACTTTCTTTTGCATAGTTTAAAAGCATTAATTTCTCTTGTTATCGATATTTCTCTCCATGCTAAATAGTCTGACACTATATCAAGTGTTAAAGACTATAAAACTTGATGTCAACTAAATACTTCCCCAGTGTTTATCAGTGTTTTTTTTTATTAAATTGTAGGGCATTGATCATGGTAATTAAAGCAATCCATAATTCAAAGTGACCAATGTATCTTGCTTGACTGAATTAGCTTGGAGCAATGGCACTTCCCTTTTTCCGTTACTCATGCCACAATTTTATGGGGTGGTAGCTTTCTTGACCAACCAATTCAGTGGACAATGGATCCCACTATTTAAGAAAGGGAAATCAACACAAAATTTTGCCTTTAGGTGAAATACCTAATGCCAAAGGCCGTCATCGACAAATCTATAATTGACTTGGTTCACTGTTTTGGAAAAAGAAAACTATGACTTAACAGTCAATTTTATAGGTATAGTAATAATAATATTTTATGAATTTGAATTTCATCATAAATAATAACCAAACGTATGCCTCAAAATACTTGGTTCCATTGTCTTTGCTGTCACGCTATTGCAATCACACCTGTCACTAGAATGAATTACTCAAAAGGTGTACGCGATAACTTAAACTCTTTAAACATTTGATAAAAGTTTTATTTTTGACTATGTGAGTAGAATACTATTTATGAGTGTAGAGGAGATATTCTTTAATTTAGTATTCTACTTTTTCTATAGGTTAGTCTCATAATTTTGTCATAAAAAAAAAAAAGTGAAATGAGTTTAAGTTTTGTCTTCCTTACCACCAATTCATCAAAAAATGAGAGTAGAACTTTATTCCTATTTTGAAATATGAATTGGAAAGACCAATTTTTCCATTTTATGACATGTTAGTAGGTTAATATATCTAAATTAAATCTCAAAAAATGATATTAAATAGAAAAATAAAAAAAGAGAGCATAACTTTTATAAATAAATAAAAAAGACAATGAGAGATAAGATTAAATTATTAAAATATAAATAAGAATAAGATTGGAGAATAATAAAATTTATGTTTGAATTAAGGAATTTATAGATAAATAAATAAAATAAAATAATGTTTGGATTGAACACTAATTAAACTATAAGTTTAAACAAGCACTACAAAGAGCTGTTAAAAAAAAAAAAAGCACTACAACGAAAGCAGACAACTACATGTCTGCTACACCGCTAATCATGTGTATCCCTCATGTTTCTAAGATCAGAATAATGTTTGAACTTAATAGTCTCCTCTTTAAGTTCCTCAAATTAAAAATGCTTTCTTTTCTTGTTAAAATTATTTTTAATTAGAAGAATTTATAGAGCATAGAACAAAATAGAGTTAATAGACACAAGTGATTAGCTTCAGAATAAAATTGGCTTTTGGATTATAGGTCTACCATCCAAAAGTGTAGTTTGTTTAGACATTATACTCTAATGCACAGATATATTATTACTAAGAAATTGTCTAAAATGCGTCGTGTATATATGTATAAAAGGAAACCCATAAATATTCATTATTGGGAGTGTGTTTATTTAAAATTATTTGAGGTAAACTCATAATCAATAATGAGTTTAATTTTTTTACTTATTATTGATATGAAATATTTACTAATTTTATGAATAATTAATTTTTATTGAAAAATTTAATTGATCATCTCTAATAAATTTTTTATCTCAATTCTTTTTCTTTATTTAAAAACTCGAATTCAATATTTAAAAAAAAATTGAGTTTCATACCGGTCAAATCAAAAACTTATATAGTTGGTTGGTTTAAATGTTTAATGAGTTTAATTTGATGAAAATGACTCTTTGGATGTGTTTAATTTGATTAATCCATGGAAAAAAATATTCTCACTCTTTTCCATGTGTGTTCTCATGTCTGTCTACTGTGAAGACGTTTTTAAGTAATCTACCGGTGAATCACCTTATTTTACCTACAATAGAAGGTAAAAATGACCTGTTGATATATGTTTTCTTTTATATATTTAAATTAATTTTTAAAGAGATTAAATAAATCTTGTTAATTTAATACATAAATTTTCTTTTTCTTTTTCCTAACCTGCTAATTCCCCTCCATCGGACTGGATTTTCTTTTCTCCAGATCTACACCACAACTCCTCCCTCCGATTCAACATCTCAACTCTCTACCACCATCCTAACTCCTCCCCATTTCTTCTTCACAAGAACAATCTCAACTCGATTATTTTTAATTAAGAATTTTGCCATGTGTTGGGGTTTTGTTGTGGTTTAAAACCACAATCCAAACTTTGATTCTCAATCCACTGCTGGAAATCGCAACGGCTGATGAGAGTGAAAATAACAGTTACCAACGAGGACAGAGTGCGGGGTAAGGAGAGTTGGTGCAAAAAGAAGAAGAGGACGAAGCCATGTCAAGTCTAGAAAAAGAAACCATGGAAAAAGGAGGAAGGAGAGTGGATCTCTGATCTGGAAAAAGATACCATGTTAAGGATGAAGTTTTATCTCGCGGTGGCGGCATCGACAGGGAGAAGATGAAGTCGTTGTGTGTAGAGTCAAGAGAACATGAAAGAGGCGAGGATTCAGATTACTAAAATTAAAACTTTTAATTAGTTGTTAATTACTTGATTATTTTAAATTTTAGTTTTTAACAATTAATTAATAAAAATAAAATAATATACAATAATACAACAATCGGTCACTTTTACCTTCTATTGCAAGTAAAATAAGATGGTTAACCGATAGAGCACTTAAAACCTCTTCGGCGTAGAAAGACCCGTGTTCTCAAGTTGGATTGGTTTGTTTTAAAACCGTACCACATCACTTCATATTTACTCTTCCTTTCTTGTATCCGTCATTAATGATCGATCACCTTCACGTTAATCACAGCAGCTACAACCCCAATCATAACAGGCCTCCCTCCCTCTCTTGTACCCTTTCTTTTTTTTCTTTTTCATTTTTTGGTCATAAAGCATTGTTGGATTTCAATTGCAAATAATAAATCATAAGTTGGACACACTGTAAGACACGAACTTTTACTCAAATTTGAGATTTAAACAACGATATCCAAACACGCATTGCAATCTGCTTGAGTTCTGGTATGGAAAACACTTTGGGGTACTTAACAACGGATGCAGCCCACAAGGGACAAATCCCAAGTAGGAGTTCTTAACTCCCCTGCGAGTTTAAAATTTTATTTCAAGCGTAAGACAATATTTACATAAAATAACATCCAGCTATTCCAAATTTTTGTTTAGCTCTCAAGCTAATGCGTAGTTAAAAATGTTCTGTGAATAATTATTTGGTATGTTAAAAAAACAGTTACAATGCCAAATAATATTCTCAACTTTATCTGTTTGGCAATAGAATTTATGCATTTCACAGTTAAAGCAAGTGCAGTTGAGCTATCGTGATCATATACCGCAAGCAGTGATCAAACAGTATCACTCACTGCGATAATTATTTAGATTAACCCCAATGAGCAATACATAATACGATATAAATTCAGAATCGAGAAGGAGAAAAAATAAAAATAAAAAAAGGTCCCCAGGGCAGGCCGTATTAGATCATCAGAAAAATATAACAAATATGAGGCTTTGAGCCGGCCATAATTTTATTCATAAGCAGAGCTCAAACTTCATTTAGCAATTAAGATATGCCCAAAAATTTATGTCAGTGAAGCAATCACTAAAATTAACATAATGTATCTAAGAAATTGCTTTCTACATATATTCTACATTTTGGCCCACAAATACCAAGATAAATAATAGTATGTATACATATCACCGTCACACTGATTGATACTGTAGCCGGAGACTATATTTGGATTTCATCATGTCACCTATACTCAGGCAAAAATAAAGAAAGAATATTCCTTGTAATTATATTTTGAAATATCAAAGAATTTTCAGTTTACCCTTGGCCACAGAATCCTTAACAAGCTCCATATGGCATGAAGCTTTCTGCGCTCCAGTCAAACCAGAACAGGTACCACTAGCCCCTAAAGTGACAGCAAAGTAAAGATAAACAGTGCAGAGGAGAGTAAGCAGAACAAGAGCAGATAAGAGGAAGCGATGCCTCTGGAAAAGTGTGGACCAACTACCCAGTTCATCCTTTGTAAACTGCCTCCTGAAAGATGGAGACTTGAGACGAGGAGAAGTCAGAATGGAGTCAAGAACCATGGCTTCAAATTTCAATGTCAACCTTTTTCAAACCCCTGAAGTTGTACATCATGCAAAAAACCAGTCAAGTTGTGATTCTATATAAACATATGTAAGGCTTAAATTATGGCATATCAATATTGTAATAGCAACCTCATTCTTCCCAATTCTTCACTGATTCTACACAATCATGAACACATAACAGCACATATTTTTTGGCTTTCAGAAAATATAACATGGGTTTTAATATCAATTAGCAAAATCTTCAGAAATCATGGCCAAATATCACTTCAGAATCTATAAGGGAAGTCTTCATATTTGCCTTTGGTCTTCCCTCAAACAAAATCTAGTCTCTCACGGCTAATAATCCTTCAAAAGGAATAAGCAGATGCCGTACACAGACAGTAACTCACAAATCAGAGATGCCAAATGCAAAACTCTCAAGGTTATAAAAAATTGTCCACAACCATGATTTTGGCATGTCAAGGTCTTTGGATTCTCTACAACCAAACCACTAATTGTGGCTGCAATGGCCACATTCGTCTGCAATTTTCCACAATGTCAAGGATTGCAACAACCGCGATACGATCTAACTTAAAACCTTGAAAACCCTCAACAACATACTAACCTCACAAAAAACGAGGCACATTCAAGATTTCACTATGACTACAGAGACAATCAAAATTCTTCACTAAAACAGCAAGACTCCCAAATCAACAAGATCGACTCTTTTACTCATATTTCAGCAAGAAACGCCACTTTAAAACTAGAAAGAAACGTAGATCTTTTTTCTTGTGGTACAAAATAAGAAAAAACAAGCTTCTGCAAGAATAAAAAGCTTGTCCATTTCTCAAAATATTATATAGCTGTAAGAATTCACAGAAAATGGCAGTCAATTGCAAGCAGGTGTCAGTTGTAGGGTTACATAATTGATAATTCATTCCCGAATGGATCCAATCTTATGAAAATTCAACAAGATTCTCAAAAGAAAAAAGAGTGATTTGAAATAAACATGCCCAGAGAGGGTGTGAATCCGATTTAGGTTTCACTCAACGCCAGCACCAAACAAAAGACGGTTTTTTTTTTAATCGTGAAGTAATTACAAGTAATCATACTAAGCAATCTCATAACCGGAGCAAGATTAATTTAAGAATTGATGTTGAAAAAGATGAAAGAAGACTCAGATCTAACGAAATGAAAGAAAGAAAGAGACATGAAAATAATAAGAACAATAATAATACATACCCTTCCCCTACGGCTTTGAAGAGGTGCCTTGGATTCGCGAGATGTGATGAGACAGTTGCCGCACAATATGTGAAGGGCAAGCGAATTGCTTTCCTTATAAAGTTAACTCAATACGCGTATACAACTCACACTCCCCTTTCTAGTCATGCACTGTAGTACTTACTGACTAATCTGTGTTCTTTTAATCGTAATTTTAATTTGTCCTTTCAATTTTCAAAAAGCCACACAAACCATGGTGGATTCTTTTCTTTTCTTTTTCAATCTGAGGATGTTTTTTAGTGAGCCTCAAATTATCATTAGCAGCATAAAAAAGAATTAAGGTGTCCAGGTCCAACTCGCCGATTTTTTTGTTGGAAGACATTGATACATGTAGTATTAATTTGAGGGACTATATTTGGTCTACAATTTCAGGCACCGGCTTTGCGAAATTAACAATTCTAATGCCAATGGTCAACAAAACAAAGATACTGAGAGGTCCATCTCATTAATTGAATGTTGGGCTTGACTGCCTAACACGCATCTATGTTGAGCCTACTCACTCCTCTCGTTAGCCCAATTCAACTCCACTGTGGACCTTTAAAAAACACTCAACTCTAGAATGGACCCAAAAATATCTGCATACCATTATTTGAACAAAGAAAAATGAGGGACCTACTTCCTACACTCTTACTTTTGCTTCTTGTATCTTTCATTGCATTCCAAAAAATTCATTCTATCCAAGAATGCAATGAAAAGTGTAGAAAACAACAATCGAGAAATGATACATGTTTATAGTATGTATCCACCAATTGTTATTTTATACAAAAAGGAAATGATCAGTGAACTCTAATCTATAAATGATACCTAATAAGAAAAGTGTAAGTATGATATATAAAAGTGCAAAATAAAAAGTAATATATAAACACTTGGCATGCAAAATCATGTTTGTTTGAGCTTTTGTCATGCGTGTCTTTGAACTTTTTTCACGTCCAATTCAAAGTTTACAAAGAATATTAACATCAATAAGAAAAAATATGAATCAAGTATGCAATGAGACTTTTGAAATACGCATAAGCACAATATAAACACATCATTAACACTTATCACTAAGAGCGTGTTTGTTTACACATTGGATTAGGCATGGCAACGGAACAATGCGGGGGTGGGGAATGCATTTTGGATGCAATGCAACTGGCACTCATTACAAAGTATCATCGTTCTTTGAGAAGCAAAGATTTCTTGCTTTTGGTTGAATGTGGGTTTGGGTAGCCCCAGAACGGAAAAACAGACATGCTATAACACTTAAAGCATCAAATATGAATCTCATTTTTTTAAACAAGAGGTGGAAAATCGAGAGGCTCGAGCCAACCTGATCGAGTTCAAACCTATCGAGACATAACATACCACGTCAACCTGGTCCAAAATTTGTTCAAGCCGATATTTTTTGACGTAGCCTGGCCATATACCAGACCAATGGCCTAAGTCTAATGGGCTAAATTAGCTTAAATTAAAAAAAAAAAAAAAATTCAACACATATTTGTTTCTTGCTTGCAACAGCTAAAAATACTGCCAGCCCAACAGGCTAGAATGTTGTGCAGAGTTTGAATTGATGTTTCATCTATACATGTCGAGCATGCAAATAAATATATGAAAGCTATAAAATATTTGAGAAGAATCACTACTCTCCTTAAGCTTGAGCTGAACCTCCTAATCTCCTAGCCTTGTCTGTTTGATGTTTGTAGATTATCACAAAGCAAGGAAGAAGGGCTTTGGGATTTAACACGTAGAGTTCCTCAGCATCTGAATGACCATTTATATTTTCTGACAACGAATCAAACTCTAAATCAACACTTTCTTCTTCAATTTCTTCAAGAGAACTATAAATTCTCCCAGCTATTACTCTGCACACTATGACAGACTTTCTTGCAAATGGCCTCTCATGGGATGTCATAATGGAAATGGATTCAAAGGCCTTCCGACTTGTGGAAGTGGTGTAAATCCCCGATGCACCATGGAATTCCTTATTGGCGGAGAAGCCATTTCTCAGGATTTGACATATACCACAATAGTCTAAAGTGCACAGGCTAGAACTGTTTGTGCCAAGAGAACATGCAATAGTTGTGCCATGGAACCTTAAAAGCTCATTTCCATCAGCCACACAACGTGGATGCTTCTTCTGTAGCTTCTCAGCTTTATCCTTAACCTTTGCTCTGTATTCCTCAAAGCAAGCAAAGGTTTTAGGTACATTCAGAACCTTTAAAATGCAATCAATCTGCCCTAACATGTTTTCGGAATTATTAATAGAGCTTGTTCCACTTCCACATATTTTTTCTATAATCTGTCTAGATGAATCTTCTTCAAGTTCAGTGACTGCAAAACAATAGATGAAATGAAACGTATCTAGCTTTAGTTTACATAAATCACATGTTAATTGCAACAAAGCCCCTAAGAAACTCTCCCTGATATGCAAAAATTTCTGATAAAGGATCTCAACAGTTTCAGCAATTGGGCTAATACTTGGGGCAAGTATGTTATATTCAGTTAATTAAGATGAACACTTTTAGAACCTCTTTCCTTTCATTCTTTATTCTTTGATCTGAAGTATATTGAATCCCCCTCCCCAAGGCTTTATTTCTGATTTCTGAGGGAAAGAAAGACTAAATTCTTTGAACAATATATTTAGCAAAGACATGGCAAAGAAAAGCTTGTGGCAACTAAATGAATCATAACATGATGAAAGTAAAAGCAGAAGCACTTTTCACTAGGAAATATTAACCTATTATTACCTGAATGCTCGGAGATATGGTGTGCTTCTACAGCATCAAGATTTTTCAATTTCTTGCCACATTTATGACATGTCAATGTTGAACAACCATCAGAATCCATCTGAACCAACGTTCTTGTATTGGAGGAAACATTTGCTTCATTGTAATCAACAGGATATGTCATTGTTATCTTTGAAGATGTAGCTGACCTTCGTGTTCTATGAGAACCTTCCGAAGCTTTGTTGCCGCTATTGCTTTGAGGACAAGGACAACATCGAGAGGTTCCATTGTTTGAGCTATCAAGAACAATTTCATGGGTTATGGGACTAGTGATGTCAATGTCCCCTCTATAACTTAGTGGATTTTTTAAGTGCCTCTTGCTTCCTTGGATGAAATCTTTGGTATTTGAACTCTCAAGATTACTTGACTTTGTTCTCTGATTACCCTTTTGCTGCCTAGTAGTCTTTGGATCATGAACTTGATTTGGTTGTGGTTTGCATTGAAGGGTCTTCTTGAGAGAAAGCCAAGCTTCAAGCATTCTGTGTCTCCCTTTTTCCTTATTCTCTTAAAGGAGGATCAACCTTCAAAAGGCTTTGAGAGAAGAAATGTATAGAATAGAATATTTCCACGTACCAAACCATTCCAATTCCAAAAGAAAGAAAATAATCAAGGAATCTAGTCCTCAACCTCAATTATACAGTTCCTTCATATATATGCAAGCTGTTTTTCCTTACAGATAAATTCCATGTGTAACTCGATACGTATTACACTGATTTCATTAATTGAGTTTCCATAAACTTGACAATTCGATTTTGAAGCCTTATAATGAGTTGAGAATCGCAATGTATTATTCTTGATTCAAGCAATCTCCAAGAAATTTTATATCATTTCAGGTTGTTGGATCTTTGAACAAACAACCCATGAGGAAACACTATAAGGGACCCCAATCATCCAATTATTCCAAATAAAATAATACAGGAGATTGAAATTGAATTAATCAACAAGGAAATGTAAGCAGGTGACAACATCATATAATAAAATAATGAATAATCAAATAAACAATTTTATATGGTGCTTTTTCACAACTCTCAGAATTAACAATTTTATCTAAATAGTCTGTAGTCTGTACATTAGCTTCACCCAAACGGTCTGAATTCTTCGGACCATTTCCTTCTTTAATTAATTATTTGTATAACAATGATTAAGACAAATTCCCTTCTCGGTGATTGGAAAGAAAAGGCATAATTTATTCTTCTGGGTCATGAAAATTTATAAATTAATATAGCGACTACAACCTTTGGTGATGTCCGTATTCTAGATTGTCTTCAGTTTTAACAGTATTCAATGATGATTTGTGGCTCTGAAAATCCAAAGTAAGATGATTACTAATATAGTTAATTTATTATAGTTAATAAAGTATTTCCGGAATGGCAGTTCCATTATATATTTTTTATTTCAATTATTGAATTATGATATAAATTACCTTTTTAATACTTATCAAATTAATTATGATATAAATTATCTTAATATCGATATATCATATATGTTATCTCTTTTAATAGTAATATAATTAATTAATTACTTGTGATTTGAATTACCTTTTAATTGAAGTATAAATTAATAAAGACACAAACTACTTTTTTAATTACAATCGAACTAATTATGATACAAATTATTATCATAATCAATTAGGTTACTATTAAAAAGATAATTTAGATCATAATTAATTTAATTACTGCTATAAATGATAACTTCAATTGTAATTAATTTAATTTCAATAAAAAAAAGGTAAGTTGTGTCATAATTATTTAATTTTTAATTACTATTAAAATTTAGTATTTTTTAAAAATGATTTATATTTAAAATTAATTACACAAGGGAATTATATTTCTTTGGGAATCCGAGTGAGCCTACATACTCAATTCCATGAAACCTCAACTGCGTGTATTCCTATTTCTATTATAAGATGATGATGCCATGAAACCATGTTAGTTACTGCTCCATATAATTAATTAATTTTGCTAAAATGTTAATCAATCAGGTCAGACCTCAACACATTAAAGTTTACCTTTCCTATGGTACGGAGCCCAGTTCATTAAGCAACATTCCCTCATGCTTTATTTGGGAGAGGGATTTTGGAGGGAAAAGGAGGGAAGGGAAAGATTTAGGTAGAGATATTTTCTTGTTTGGGAGTTTTAATTTTTGAGGAAAATGATTTGAGGATTTTCAAAACTCCTCTGAAATCCTTTAAAGCCTTAAAATTGTTGTCCCCCCTGTTTGGAGGATTTTTAGAAGGAAAAGTAACTAAAATTATTATCTTATCCCAGTAAGTGTTAATAAAATTACTATTTTACCCTAGTCAGTGTAAAATATAGAATTTATTAATTTTTGAAATAAGAAAAAATTATAAAAATTTCTTATTAACTCTCCATTTCCCTCTCCTAATATATTTTTAACTCCCAAACAAGGAGAAAGAAACTTCTTTCATTTTTCTTCCTTCCCTTCCCCTTTTTTCCCCTTAAATTTCTTTCCTTCTCTTCCCCTTCTAACTCCCAAACAAAGCCTAATCATTTTCAATAACCAAATACAATTTTATACCATGAAGAAAAAGGAGGAGAGAGATACCCGAAAGAAATTCCAATTGACTCATTGTTTTTAAAATCTGAGGGTCAAATCAACTATTGACTCATTCAAATTATATACGTACGTTCGATTTTTATTGCATAAAATCATAGATTGGTGGGGGGAAATCTTTCTTAGGAGGGTTAATCTTGAGTCATGACATGAATAATTTTTATTTGAATAAAATTACCTCTCTTTTAAAAATCAAAGCACTTGTTTTCCTTATTTTTTTAAAATTAAAGTAAAACCAAGCTTATTATAATACCATATATGCACTTGATTTAAACTCAGTTACGTGACTTAATAGTAAACTTAATCCATTTTAACCAATCAAAATAATCAATTGACTATTAATATTTCTTTCAGATATTTAAAAAAAATGCATATTGAATATTGTTTCTAGGTATCGAATTATAATTCAGAATGCATAAAGACAACTTCTAATTGGAATTATAAAGAAGATATTTAGATTTAATATGTTGAAAGAAAAAAAATTAAATTAAAAAATAAAAAATGTTTTGGAAATTTTTTTAAATCAAGAACACAAAGAACAAAAAAAAACAATTATCTCTGGTAAGCGTTCGGTCAAGTTTCATTCTATTTTACGAATAATTTTTTAAATAGAGGTCAATTCAATTTAGTTTTTAAATTGATTATTGAATTTTTCAATTTATTTATAAAAAATTAGATAAATAAACCTTTATTTATAATTAAAATTCATAGTTCCTTTAATAAAATTAAATAAGAAAAGCCTAATAATATAAAAAAAAAATCCTAAGAACGGGTGTTTGATATGACTTATTTCTTAAATAAGTCTGACCAATCTTAAATCCAGTATGAACTAAAAGTTATAGGATTCTAACGAAGAGTTTGACTTATTTCTACACTTAATGATATTAAATTGTCACAAGTTAACTATCTAAAAGTTAAGTAGTTAGACGAAGACAAATTAAAATGTGAAATTCAAAATATGTCCACAAAATCAAATGTTCTTTGCTCGAACGTAGATAAAACGACGGAGGGCACGTTCTGAAAAAATTGAATTATAATTTTGATCTTTTTAATTTTTTAAATTTATGATTTTGATTTTTTTAACTTTTAATTGTAATATTGAGTCTCTAGTTTTATAAATTTGTGATTTTAATCCCCGGTAGATTATTAAGTAATAATTATGATTATTAAATACATTAAATTAATCCTAAATTAAATAAAAAATATAATTCATTAAAACTTTTAATAAAAAACTATTAACTCAAATGTGATGTTATTGTCCGTAAAGTTGTGTGCGACATTGGAGGTAGAAGTATTTGCTAAGAAAAGGAGGAATACGATGTTGTGAAAAATTATGATTAATAATTTTTAATTCATTTTTTAACAATTAATGATTTTGATTAATTTATAATTAATTTAATAACTCAATTAATCAGATTTATTTGTTAATAATTTATGAGGAATATCAAAATTGCCAATTTATAAGACTAGGGAATTAAATGTTACAAAATTAAAATTAAGGAGATTAAAATCATGGATTTGAGAAATTATGAGACCAAAATTGTAATTTAGCCAAAATTCTAATAACAATAAGTAAAGAATAATTCTCTTAAAATTTTATTACATTAAAAACGTTATATATTATAAATCAAATAAATAATAAATACATAATTATTTTAAAAATAAATTTATCTTATGAGTTTTATCTACCTTGAGCATAATATAAGTGATAGTTGGAATTTTAAAAAAAGTACTGTTCATTGAATGATGATTTGAAAACAAATGTTTTTATTTTTCGCCATTTTACTTAAAAAAATATAGGTAATTACTCTTAAAAAATTACAATAATTAAAAATTAATACGAAATAATTCGTAATGCAGTGATACAAGATTTTATTACATTCACACAAGAAAAAAATAATTTATTTAGTGAAAATCAATATTCAATTTTCATTATGTAAAAATTTTTTAGGTCAATTTTTACTTAGTGCAAGAAGGATTAGTCTATCAGTAGGTTGGAAAAAACTCATTTTCTCTTACCAAAGAAAAAAAAACTCAGCACTGAATAATAATTTTTGCTTTTTAGTTTAAGGATAATTTTTTACTTGAGAGATAAGAAAGAGCAAAGGTGAATTGGTTCCTTTGAGGCAAGGCAACACTTGTTTCGTTTACAAAATTAAGGTCCATTTAGCGTTTAAAAACCTTGAGTGGAACGTTATTGCTATAGACTCATGTATCAATTATAAACGTGTTGTTGCTTTCCTGTTTTAGTAAAACAACCTTTTGAGAGGTTTACTATCTTTTATGAAAATGAAGGAAATTAAAGAGACTTGTTTTTAATTAGTAAAAAATAGAGGTTCTTTAGGAATACTTGTTTGCTGGCCATGCTTGAAAGTTGAAACCACATACCAATGTCGCTTCCTTTGTTGGTGATATATACTCTACTTTCCTTGCCCCCAATGGAACGAATCTTGGAAAGGGAAAGACAAAAATAGAGTAAAGTAGTAGTGATTGTAAAGACAATTGCAGCTTTTATTTATACCCCCAACCCAAGATCACACTTAGTCTCACTAATACTACAAGATAATATTAATAGGCAGCAAACGTGGCCCAAACTTTATTCTTATTCCTTCATTAAGAGATATGGCAGCTAGTGCATCACTCTTAAATAGTATGAGCCATAAAAAAGGCATATATAGTTCTATCACATTCTCTTCTCTTGCTTGTGTATTCTACTGTATCAGGGGAATCATCGATCATCATGACCAAAAACTATGCCTTCCTTATCTGCATACTTGTCATGGCCTTGGATATTGTTGCTGGTATACTTGGAATTGAGGCAGAAATGGCTCAAAACAAGGTACTCATCTAATTAGACTGACCCTATAGCTTGTTGAGAACATTAATTAACGGGTTCAATTTAATTAATTCTACATCTCGAATGCTTTTAATAAACAGGAGAAGCACATGAGGGTGTGGATATTTGAGTGTAGGTACCCAAGCTATCATGCTTTCAAGCTGGGATTGGCAGCTGCAACGTTCTTGACACTTGCGCATGTAATTGCTAACTTGCTTGGTGGATGCATTTGTGTTTGGTCTAAAGAACAATACCGATCAGCCACAGCAAATAAGCAATTAGCAGTGGCTTTTCTAATTTTCTCATGGTAAGCCTTTTGCTTTGCTTAATATATATAGTTTATGCTTCTTTTGTTACAGATGAAATATAAAATTATTTATCTGGTGTTTCTCTAGTATCTTTAAGTATTTAGGACAGTTAAGCATATCATGTTACGTTATGCATGATTTCAGTAGTTTAGAGTTCATTCATAAACTAATATATAAAAGTTAAATTTCTGCAAAAAGTAAATAAAGTTATATCAGTTATATTTAAATTGTTTTTGTCCTTGTAATTTAATATTTTTATTTATTTTTTGTTATCGAAAAAATTAATTTTTAATTTTTATAAATTATGTTTTTGTAATAATTCATTTTTTTAATTTTCATTCAGGTAAGATTGTATTTTTCAATTTTAGACCTTTAGGACACCAACTTACAAAAATGAAAAAAATCAAAAATATTAAAGAAACTAAAATTGAAAAAAAGTCATCTAATAAAAATTAGATTAATGTAATTTCCGTCCCTTTATTTTTTAAAATTTATAATTTTAGTCTTCCTATTTTTTAATTGAGACACTTTGTCCTTTAATTTTAAAAACCTTGTAATTTTAGTCCTTATATTTTCTAATTTAGATGTTTCATTTTTCATTTTTTTTAATTCTACAATTTTAATCTTATTCAATTTCAAACTTTACTATATACTTTTTTTAATAAATTAAGTTTATTAATAATTAAATAATTTAAAAAAACATTTGTCATATAAATAATAAGTAAATATGTGTTAGTCAATATTTAAAAAGTATATAAATAAACGTTTGAAATTGACTACTAGGATTAAAGTTGTGGATTTTTTTTAGGAAAATAAAATGTCTCAATTAAAAAATTGAGAATTAAAAAATTGTGACATTTTAAAAGTGAAGAATAAAATATCTCAATTAAAAATATGAAAACTAAAATTATAAAAAAATAAGAGGACAAAAATTAATTTTAATGTAAAAATAAACAAAAAAAATTAGAACAGTAATTAAAAAAAAAAAAAACTCAAACTTATATCAACTAAAAGTGAGGAACAAATAATAATTACATAGACCAAACTTAAAAAACACACGAATTTATATTAACTAGATTTATATTTAAACCTTTCATTTAATAGATTAAATTTTTGGAACCCATCTTGATAAGTTTATATATTGGATTAGCTTTAATTTGAATGGATAAAATAAAAATTGCATAATGGCTTCATCCTCTTGATTTTAGTGCTTCGACCCATATTTGAAACTCTTTCTATATTCACCTCAAGTTGAGCTTTATTCTTAACCAATATTTATATCCGGAATATATATAATGTTAATGTTGTTGACGTACAAGTACAAGCAAGATGCTGAATAGGCGTTCTTTGCAGGGTCGTGTTAGCCGTTGCATTCTCCATGCTCATCATAGGCACATTAGTAAACTCAAGATCGAGAAATTCTTGTGGGATGTTTAGCCGTCATTTTCTATCCATAGGAGGCATTCTGTGTTTCATCCATGGATTGTTCACTGTTCCCTATTACGTTTCTGCCACAGCTACCAAAAGGGAAGAAAAGAGGCAAGAAAATGCCAGCCACGGCGTAAGACACGCTTGATCATCTCTTGTTAATTTCCAAAATCAAAATAATACTAGTGATTCACCAAAACTAATTGCTAAGTGTACATTTTTTTAATGTCCTTTTATGTTTAACCAATTACACAAATTGTTTGATTGAATGGAGAGGTCCATTTTTTAACTGATGTACAAACAATTATATGATTAATATTAAAGTAACTAGCAGGAGACAAAAATATAAAATTTTCATTTCCAAGTTGGCATCAGAGGAACAATAAGACAAGTAATTTTGCATCCTCCTCGGCATGTTGTTAATTATGATATAAATTACCTTTTTTATTTAAACTTGAATAATGATGACACAAGTTATCCTTTTTTATTGTAATCGAATTAATAATGATACAAATTATTTCTTAACAATCTTATTATATTTCTCAACCCAAAATACCCAAAAAAACTCAAAACTTTTCCCTGCATCAGAAGAGCATTTCTAATGAGACAATCAAAGTAAAATTGTCTTAAGTTCTATTTCATTTTAACTGAGTCTTATTATTTCATGTCAATTTAAAGAATGTTAACAAGTTTTTTTCTTTTTTAACTTTATAATGTTAACAAGTTTTACTTCAATAATATGACCGGAAACAATAATAAACCGCAGACGAAATTAATCTTATCCAACAAGTTGAGTAGGACATGTGTGATCTTTGATCAAAGTAAAAATAAAAATAAAAAATTGGCTCAAATCGCTGTGCGTGGGACTCAGGGGCTGGACTTAATTTCTAATTTTTTTTTTATTTTCAATTTAATTATCAACTCTAAATAACTTTTGAACCAAAGCATAAATAAATAAATTAAAAAAATAAATCAGTCCTGTCCATGTCCAGCACTGCTGCACTAGCGTTACATTATTAACATAACAAAGGAATATGTAGAGAGGACTTTGTTCCAAATCAGATCACTCGGCACTACTAGTCATTCAATTTTTACGCACAACTGCTACTGGTTATTCTGTTGAGAGCTTTTTCTTTCTTTCTTTTGTTGAGGTTCTGTTGAGAGTTAAATTATTTGTAGGTTTAATTACTAATTTATTTTTTTAGTTGTAATAACTTCTTCTTTAGTCTTTATATATTTAATCATCTTATTTTTAAGTCAATATAGTTGCTGTTTTTCTCTCTCGGCCGTTTAAATTCATTTGAGATGAACATAAATTAGATTAATTGTTTTACATTATTTCAAATGGTATTAGTCAACATGACCAGAATCAAAAGATTATATATATATATATATATATATATATATATATATAACTATAAAAGTTAAAATAAAATATTTTAAACTATAAAAACCAAAAGGTTAACTAGACCTAAAAAAATGTTGTTTGTAATATTTGGTAAACTTGTAGCCCACAACATTCGTTTTTTTTTACTCAAACATTTTACATTCTTACAAATGTAACAACAATTTTAGTTTTATGTTCCAATTTTAATTTCTATACTTATTTTTTCAAATATAGTTACTTTTGTTTTAAATTCTTATGATTTAATTTCTGTAAATACAATATTTTTTATTTCTAATCACTCTTAACAGAAATCAAAACAAATGAATATAAAGATTAGGTTTAATTATTAATTTGATCCTTTTATTTTTTTAGAATATTCAATTAAGTTTTTTTATTTTTGAAAATTTAAATTAGGTTCTTTATTTTTTAAAATACCTTAACATGATTTTTTTTAAATGTCTCAATGTGTTTGATCTTTTTGGTCTGATTGCGACTGACCATGCTAAGTTGTAAATTTCAAAGAATCATATCGGAACATTTAAAAAAAATAAAGAATTATGAAATTTTTGAAAATAGAAAAACTTAACTTAAGATGATAAATAAGCAAGGAGACAAATTTGATTATTAATTATTAAGTGTGTTTTTTTTATGGAAATAAAGAAAAATGTGAATATTTACCGCGAAACCCAATGAATACAAAAAGGAATAATAGGTGGTGTGGTACATAAAAAACAGTGTGTATTGTGTGGTCTCATTTCGTAGAGGCTTCCCGGAACCGCTAAAAGTTGTGGCTATGAGATTTCTTGTACGAATTTTCCACGCAAGTCATCCATACTGACCAGTGACCATAGGTGGCACGGACACCAACACCAAGACAGAGACTTTGGATGTTTCTTCGTTACACACCAATCCCATTTATCATTCCTCACCCTCTTCACTTCCCAACCACCAAGTCACTCTTTTTCTTCTCGCCATCTGTCGTGGGTAAGCATATTCTTCTCATTTTGCTTCTTTGCTTTCATAACTCCAGTGCCCTTGGACTTCTTTGTTTGCTTTCAAGTTTCAACTTAGAATTTCTGTGGTATGATTTGATCCCTTGTTAGTTACCTTATCTATCATACAAATGCACATCTTCAAATCAACCGGAGTTCCAAATCATTTTTGGAAGAGAAAAAAATATTTATTTCCTTCCAAAACCCTCTCTATGACAATTAGTGCCACGATGTATGCGTCTGTCTTTCCACATTTTTTACCTTTTTTTTTTTTTTTAAAAAAAAAAAAAGAGATCTTATTATTTACGTTCTACAACCTTTTAGAGTATTTAAATTCTTTATGCAGTTGGTCATGGGAACCAATTATGCTCGATTGAATTCTATTGCTTCTCACAAAGCAAAGTTTTATGTGGGTGCAGGAGGAGTTTGTAACATGGCTGCTCTACCAACTGCGGAGCTTAGTGACGCAAATGCAACGCATGTAGCAAGTGGTGATGTGAGGGTGCTGCATCCAGTGTTCAAGGTTTACGGTGGGACCACGGCGTTCTCCGGCCCCATTGTCACCGTGAAGGTGTTTGAAGACAACGTGTTGGTGAGGGAGCTTCTTGAGACGAAAGGCGAAGGAAGAGTATTGGTTGTTGATGGAGGAGGAAGCTTGAGGTGTGCATTAGTGGGAGGGAATTTGGCACAGATTGCACATAACATGGGTTGGGCTGGGATTGTGGTGAATAGCTGCATTAGAGATGTCGATGAGATAAATGCATGTGATATTGGCGTCAGAGCCTTGGCTTCTCATCCACTCAGATCCAACAAAAAGCGCACTGGTGAAAAGAATGTCCCTGTTTATGTTGGTGGAACATTTATTCGAGAAGGCGAATGGTTGTATGCTGATAATGATGGCATCCTCGTATCAAAATTTGAGTTGTCAAACTAAAATAGTTTACCGTCAGTTCAATATTGTTGCCATTGGGATGCCATTTTAGATTTTTAGGTCATGCTCTTTCTGGTTGGTTTAGTTTGTGGGGAAGTGAATGAAATTTTAAGAATTTCTTGTGTGCACATTGCCTAACATTTGTTTCTCTTATTTTTGAGGGGCAAGGGGGGTGGGGTTCATGTTGAAAAGTTTGTCTACGAAGCATACAATATTTCACTGGATTGGGGGCAGCTGATAAATCTGAATTGGCAAAAGACGTGCCATCACCTAATCAAACAAATCCATTTCTTAAGTTATCTATCTATGAATTGTGAAGTTGCTTGGTCAAAATAAATCTCTTGGTTTTGTTTGAACGATGGGGATAAAAATATCAATCCAACAAATCTTGCGTGTGAGAAATAGGTATCTAAACGAAGATGCTAGTCGAGTCTTGGCTTTGCTAGCAAAGATTGCTTGCCTCGGATCGTGTTTTAGTAACCGGAGTTAAGTCATAAGTAGTCCCATATTGGACCAAAAGCCACGATAAAAGTAGAGGAGGAGTAAGCAGTTTGTCGATAAAAGTGGTCCTTAATACTATCAAACAATGGCAGACATTCTTGATACAGTCGAAAAAATGACATTCTTTGAACATGTTGATTGTGATAGATAACATTCCCCAGCTGGAATGATAAGCATTCTTCTAATGTGAACTTCGTTTGAGCATGACTTTAACTTTAGCAGTTGTTTCGATAACTTATGCTAAAAATAAAATTGGTGTGTGAAATAGGATAAAAATATACAAAGAACATAATATGATTAACTCCTCAATCAATCACAAATATATGGAAATTGGAAAGAAAACAAAAACATGACTAGTTGCAACTGATCACAGGAGAGAAAAAAACAATCTATAAGAAACTGTGATAGTCGAGAGAACTAGTATGTGTAATAAGAGATCCTCCGAAGAAATAGGAGCTGAATCATCACTCGTTGTCTAAGGAATCTGAGCTTGATAGTATGTGTGAATACCATAACTCTTAATGTTTTGCAGCTTCCGTTACCTTAACAAGAACTGTGATCATAAACAGTTTATACTATTTCAAATTAGGATGAATACAAGACTGGTAGAAATAAAACACTTCATCTAGAAGTTATGAAAATTTCCTTATTTTCTAGCGTGTTAGAGCAATAATAAATTCCGAACCATTTTTAGAGTTATTTAGAGATCATCATTCCTTAACGTACATTAGATAAACTCAGTCTAAGACCTTAAAGAAGGGCACCGGTTGTTGCCACAATCATGGAGGTCAATAACCACCACTTTCGAAATCTGATACAAGTCATCCCTTTACAAGTCATCCCTTTAAGCCTCCAGTAGCTCGTCCATCAGAGCCTGCAACTCTACCCTCAACCTTCTGGAACAAGGGTGGCAATGAAATTTAAATTTAGGATTACAAGCAATCAATTCAAACCCCTCACCACTAGCCCAACCTTAGTGGCTTTAAGAATAAGATCAACCCACACCTCATACCAGCCCTCCATACAGTCATGTATACTAGACTACTTAGACATTGAATTCAAAAACCAAAACCCGAAAATAAAAATGAAGATTTACTTCATTTAATCTATGAAGGCCAATGCATAAATATCCCCCTTCCGCAGCCTATTAAAACGCCTACTAAAAAAGTTGTGTTTAAAGAGGTAAAAAGGGTGTCAATTTTGAGTTCTTGCTTTCCTTGTCCTTCAAATTTGAATGGGAAGTTGGAAAAATGAAATGCTAAGGAAAATGTCACAGGAACCAAACTCAAGCAGCCCATATCAGTTCTGAAGAAGTACTTCTGCAAATTCCTAAAATCATATTAAAGATTTTCACAGCCAAGAATGTAATGTCAGCATAAAGCAACCCCATCTCTGCCTCACTTAATAAGGAAACAAATTAATGCATGGAGTTGATGCATAGTCCATTAGTCCTTACTCTGCAGTTTAGAGACTGACTCTCCAGCATCAGTAGCCATTAAAAATTAAAACTTTCAAAGTTAGTACAGGTTTTATGGGATGAGAGCTTTTGAATTGTAGATTGTTAATAATGACCAACTAAAAAAGTAAAAAACACCATACTCAGCTGCTATTACAAGATTCTCACATTGATCAAAGCATTCCCACAAAATGATGATTTTACTTGACCATCAAATGTAATTTAGAAATGATCAGACTTCATGAACTACCATCTCAGTGACCACACTAATTCCCATATCACGTTCATCATTGGATTGTAACCACAAACGATTACCAAAATATATCCTTCAAACTAATAAATTTCTTGATGTACAATGAATCAATGATCATCACAATGGTTGATAGAAAATAAATAACAAGGACAACAAATAACTTAATGTTCATAGAAAATGCATTATACCTTCCCAAGACATATATATAAAAGAGAAACAACTTTGAGTGTGCTTTTGTAGTAGTTGGTACACATTCTAAAGCTACACTTATGTAAAGGTAACAAATTACCTCATTTGCTATTGTTTGTTTGAGTAACGGTGTAAAGCTTCAAATTTTAAGCTACATTGACACAACCAACAAAAAAAATAAGATATCTCATATTCCATTAACAATCACTTGTGAAGTAGACTAAAAACCCAAAAGACTATACCACCACAAAAGTTCCAATTCCAAATAACTTATAAATTATAGAGAATCATTTGTAACAAAATTCCTTGAAACTTCTGAAGCAAGATATTTTCATAATGTCAATAACTAAACACTGCTACTGCCACTGAATTAAAAGACTATACCATAACCACAAGATTACAATGCATAGAGGATAGATCACAAAATATATGGCAGAGTACCAAAAAGGCCGCCTAACAATATTGAGAAATCCTAATGATTGGATGCCCGAAGCGCCTCAAGTATCAACTTAGTCTGCTCCCCTATCAGTTCTGAGCGATTCGCAAACAGTTCCATCTCAGCAAGATGTAATTTCTTCCACTTCCCACTCAACTCTGCCCTCTTTGACTCTCCAATCAACTCCAACCCCCTCTTCATATCATCCTCATCCAGCTTACAAATACTCACACCCTCTTGGGATCGAGCCAATTCGCGCAAAAACAAACTTGCATCACTACCATCAGGCTTTTGATTAATCTGCTTCTTTTCAGAATCCTTATACTCCAAGGACAGCACTGGAACCGGCTCCGGTTTTGATTCAGGCTTTGGTTTCTTAGCGGAAGCCACATTCCTGCTACCGCTTTCCTTCTTCTTCGGACTCTTGACAGCACTCCCATTAGACTTGGACTTATCCATGGGGGCCCCATTAGCTCCAGCAGCAACCTCACTTCCCCAAACCTTTTTGGACAATTCAAATAACTTCTGATCGTGCGGTTTGGAAAACTTAGGGGCATCTCCGTTCCTCCCTTTACTAGCCTGGGTCTCAAACTTCTTCTTGAGCCTTCGGACCTTCTCCTTCAACTGGTTGCTGGAAACTTCCACGTGAAGCGACTTCTTCACGAAATCGTGAAAAGCGTTGGTATTGGACAACTTAAGAGGGTCCAGCCCTGTTTTCGAAGTGAACTCAACCACGCCCTTCACAATGCCGAGCTCGTCCTCCTCGCTCCACAGTCTCTGAAACTTCTTCGAGTTATCACCGGACTTCTTCCCGTCCTCCTCCATCTCGTCGTCGGAAGCAGCGGCCGCGGCGGAGTTGGCGGCAGAAGATGATTCGGTGGCTTTCTTCTTGGCGCGTTTGGGGTCGGCGGCCCGGGCGTTGTTGTTGTTGTTCTCGGCGGGGCGCTTGAGTGTCAATTTTGGGGGTGGCGCCGGGGAGGATTGGGCCTTGGGTTTTTGGGCCTGATTCATGGGCTTTGAAGCCAAAGGCTTGACCTTGACGGGAGTGGGGTCGGGCTCGGATTCGGTCTCGGATCCTGATTCGGTTTCTGATTCGGAGGAAGAGTGTTGGGGCTGAGGGTTTGCTGGAGGGGGTGGAGGGTTTTTGGAAACTGGTGGTGGTGGGAGATCTTCGCCTTCTTCCTCTTCTTCGGAGGAAGCATCTTCTTCTTCCTCCTCCTCTTCTCCGGAGGAAACTTCTTCGTCTTCCTCTTCTTCGTGCTTCTGGGAGGATGGTTGTTGTTGTTGTGGCTCTTCTTCCTCGGAATCGGAAGAGGAAGCGGTAGGTGGCTCGTCGAGAGGAGAAGGGCGCAGCTTTTGCTTCTGTGCCATGATTAGGGTTTTAGTAACAACGAACAGATTGAGTGAATGAGTGAGAAAGAGCTTATTAGAAAGGTTGTGACAGCAGACTTGAGAGTATATAACAAAAAAAAAAAAAGGACCTTGTAGAGGAGTGATAGGAGAGCCCAAAAGTCCAGCTCCCCTAATCACAAATCCACTGGTTGTCAAATTTAATTAAGAAATAATATATTTGATATTTTATTCCCTTCAACATTTCAATTAAATCTTAGACAAATATTTAATTATTAAATTCATTGACAGTCGAATCATCTTGTAAATTAATATTTTAACATGATAAAAATGTAATTCACATAATAAAAAATATTTTTAAACATGTGAATTATATCATAATAAAAATGTGTAATAATAAATAATTTGAAAATATTAATTATATTTTAGATTTACGAGAAATAATTTATATTTTAATATGAAGATGTTTTTAGTTATTGATAATTTCTTTTGAGAAAAAATCATATTTGATTTACAAATAAAAAGATAAAAATAAATTGAAAGATATAAGCTGTTAAAAAAAATCATGTATTGTGCATAAAGATAAAAGAATAGTGGTTTGAGTTCAAAATGATTAGTAAAGAAAATTTAAGATAAATATTCTCAATCAAAATAAATTTATAAATAAAATATTAAAATAGATTGAAAGGTAAAAACTGTTAAAAAAAATCAAACATCTATGCATAAAGATAAAACAATAGTGGTTTAAATCTTAGATGGTTTTCGTAAAGAAATTTTGAAATAAGTATTCAATCAAAATCAAATTAGAAAAATATATTTGAAAGAGGTAAATGATACAAAAAAATTGCTCAAAATATTATATTAAGATAATACACTTGACTAGATAAGAATGATAATAACTTTTAAATATAATATTATTTAAGGAAAAAAAAATTAAAAAAAAAAAAAAACCGTACTCACAATGAGAATTCGAATTTGCAACATAAGAGTACATTGTAATGTATGTGCATAAAGATAAAAGAATAATGGTTTGAGTTCAAGATGGTTAGTAAAGAAAATTTGATATAAGTATTCTCAATCAAATTAAATTTATAAATAAAAAGATAAAAATAGATTGAAAGGTAAAAATTGTTAAAAAAAATCAAGCATATATGCATAAAGATAAAACAATAGTGGTTTGAGCTTTAGATGGTTTGTAAAGAAATTTTTAAATAAGTACTCAATCAAATCAAATTAGAGAAATGTATTTGAAAGAGGCAAACCATAAAAAAAATTGTTCAAAATATGATATTAAGATAATACACGTGACTCGATAAGAATGATAATAACTTTTAAATATATTATTGTTTAAGAAAAAGAATCTAAAAATATTTTCATCTAAAAAAATCTTAAAAAATAATTATACTCAATGAGAATTCGAATTTGCAACATAAGAGTACATTGTAAAAACAAATCTTTGTTTTTAAATAATTAAAGTTTAAATCTAGATACAAGTTAAGGTGATCAAATACAAGATGTGATTTATGGTCAACAAATTTATAATGATAGATGAATTTATCAACTATCAAGACTTAATAAACTATCTAGTGCATCTCAAATACAAATTTATTCTAAAGATCTTAAATTAAGATTTTATGTCACATCAATTTTTAAGAGTAACTTTTTATTAGAATTATAATTTCATTAGGAATTTGACTTGGATTTCATGTAATATTTCACATATTTTTTATTTTATCTTTTTTATATTTTTGCTTTAAAATATAATTTATTTGTATTTTACTTTTAAATATAAAATATTAAAAATATGTATTCTTGAAGTATAATTAGTTTTTCTGAATTTTTTTTATAAAAAAACATTACATTAATTTGGATTCACGGTAAAATTAAAAATTAACAAAATTACATAATAATAAATTAAAATGAGAAAATTATACGTAACGATAAATATTTTTAAAAAAATTACCATGTGTGCTCTTCTTTTTTTAAAAAAATTTCAATATTTTTCTTTTATTTTATTTTTCAATTTGCAAGCTTTTTACTTTTTTTTTGGGGGGAGATTGAAACCCAACACATTAAATGCCCTCTTTCATACTACTCTGTTCTCTAAAAAATTCTCAACCATGACGTACGTCGTGGTTGTGTTCCTCTCCCTCCGCCATCCACACCATAGCAACTACCACCCGCCATTCCTCTTTGGTTTCACACTTCCCAATTCCGCATTTCACGCTTCCTTTCTTTCAAACTCAATGAAAGCTACTGGATTGAAATCGATGGAGAACAAATGTCTCTTTGTCAAATGCATGCAGCCAAAGGAATATTGAAAAATCAAGTTCCACGTCAATTAAAGATAATGTCAAAATAAAGTATATAAGTGGAAGACAATCTTCAAGTTAGTTTTTGGAGTTCAGTTAGGTCCAATTTCACGTTCTAAAATGATATCAGAAATTAGAGATAGTGTTATTTTTACATGTATTGGAGAAATATTTTTGAAGGTATTTTTTCATTTATAAGATTTTTCTTTATTTCTTAATGTGAGTTATAATGAGTTTTGTTGACTTTTTTATTCATCATTGTAAATAGAGTGATGATGTATAGATACATTGGAGTATATTTTTATATTTGTTTTTGGAGGATTGGTAAAATTTAAGAGACTAAATAATTGATCAAATTATTATCTGCATCTTGTTACAAAAACAATTATATTTTGAGCGAATTTATAATTCTTGTTACTAAATTTGCGA
>PYAF01001527.1:1812365-1832531 GCA_007407185.1 Glycine tomentella
GTAATAAAATTTCAAAATATTTTTTGTCAATTATATAATAAATTGTTAAATAAATTAAAAAACTTGTGACAATAATAAGTTGTTTTCAGAATCTAAAATATATTTTTTTAAACACTACCAAGAGAAAATATAAACTTAAGCAAGGATTCTAAATATCGAAAATAACGATATTTTATAATAACGATATGCACACATGTAGATTTTGAATTTGAATTTTGCACATAATTTTCTTTTGGTTAAGTTATTATAATTGTGCTGTAATTACTTCAAGAAGTTTCTTTTCTTTTTTGGTGAAGGATACATATATTGTTAAATAAAAAAATATTTTCTTTATATTTTATGATACAAGATTTTAATTTGAATTTAACTCTACTATTATTACTTTGTTTTGTTCTACCAATTTTTTTTTTTTTTTTTACTTTGTTTTGTAGCAGAAAGAAGAAGATACTTGTTGGCTTGTAAATGAAGTGTGAGAACTGAGAAGGGTACTTGGTGTGGTGGGTCTTCCTAATCCATTGAAGATAAATTATTAAAAGATGAAGTCTGCTCTTATCTAAATCACCCTTATTTAACCAGATTAAGACAGTCTTCAGCTGAACATAGGAAGCTGCAAAGTTTCCCTCTTTTGGGGCAGAGTCAATTCATCAATTAGGAGTTGGGTGAGAGAATGGAAGCCACAACAGAGCAGAACAATTCAAAGGTGGTGCTGATTGATTCTTTGCAATCATGGGAGTTCCATGTCAACCAGGCCTCTAATCAGAATAGTCCTGTAAGACCACTCATTTTATGCCAAAATTTGGATCTTTTAAATTTCTTTCACCCTGGTCTGGAAAGAGTGTGCAAAAGGGGTATTTAAGCTTCAAGTTATTTACAAAATCCATTTTGACTTTGATTTTTGTATTTTTGATTTTCTATGTTTGTTTTAATTTGGGTTGCTGGCTGTCTTCTTGTTCTTGTTTGTGGATAGAAAACAAGATATGTAATATATTTACTTATGGCTTATGTATTTTGTGGGATGGATCAACATAGGTTGTTGTTCACTTCACTGCTTCATGGTGCATGCCATCGGTGGCTATGACTCCTGTTTTTGAAGAACTGGCTTCAAGCTATCCGGATGTTCTGTTTCTCACTGTTGATGTTGATGAAGTCAAGGTAATTTCCTCCCTTTCAAACCTCGTGATTGGTAAATGCATACACTTCTGCTGATTTCGTATTTGAACACATCATCATTAGTTTTATGAGAATCTATATTTATACAGCAAAAATGTACAAGAGAGGGATAGGGAGAGCATAGAGAGTGATGTGGTATAACATGGGAGGTGTGATGGAAAGAGATAGAAAAAAGATGGTTGCTGAATAAGTTATTGGTGTAATTTTGTTGTATGAATATGAGGTCTCTTAGTTTATTACTACCTTCTCTTTCTTATATGTCCCCTTTCTGCTTGTGTGAATGTGCAGGATGTGGGGTGTAGTCTCTTTTGAGATTAATATTCGGATTTTTTTTCTTCTGATTTCAGCATGAATTGTTGTATTTATGAGCATTCCTCTCCAACCACACTCACTAAAGAAATGCTGCAGAAATTGCACTACAACTACCACATCCAACCATTTTAACTGGATAGGGTCAGTGACATAAATGATGCAATAATGTTTTATCAGAAATTATGTCTACGGAAATCTTATTGACCTTTACATCCTTCTTAATGACAAAAGTTGTACACTGCCAGAAAATTTTATTCTCCTTGTTTATGCCAAAACCTTTATATGGACGAACCTTAAAAAAAATAGCTCTACAGCAGAGGAACACCCCCAGTGCATTCTGAAAATTACTAAAGCATATAGCCATATTATGTGCAAGAACAAGTGGTACACTGTCTCTGAGCTAGATATCCTCATATTGAATTGACCCATTAAATCGTACATGTTTGCTAACTTGCTAGTCCAAAATTAACAAGAAATAGGCAAGTGCATATATGGTGTCAGTATCTGCAAATGATATACTGTGCATTTCACCTCTAATTTATTGTTCTATTAGTATTGTATAAATTATTATATGCAATCAAGTCCTGTTTTGTGTCCTTGACCACTTATGCATCGATTTCCATTGATAAAACTGTCGTTATTTTTCTCTTGGTTGGTATTCTTTTTTAAACCGGTTGTATTTTAAATGGACAATCATTGGTTGGAATAGGATATTATGATAGTAAAGGAAGGTGTTCAGGGTTAGTAGAACTTGTGAAAATAGACTGTTTTGTGACTCTTGTCAAATGTTTATTGAATCTTCTAACTATGTAATAAATAAATAAATAAATAAACTACGTACCCTATTGTCCAGAGGCTCCACGCTATGCACAGGTAAAAGGGAGAAATATTGCATGTAGCCTTACTCTTGCATATGCAAAGAGGCTGTTTCCGGATTCGAACCCATAACCAACAAGTAACCAAGACACAACTTTACCGCTATGCTAATATGATCCTAAAATGTTTATCTGGAGCTACGTTAATCGGTAATATGGTTCAACAATTGCTTTTGTTATTGAGCAATATATATTTCAGATTTGTGTGCATAAGATCAAAAGGTAGAATTCTACCTACCTTGTATGTTCTTTTTATGTTTGTAATCCTTAAGATAAGAGAGCAACTTGCACTGCTTGATTACTGAATTGGATTTGATTATTTGAAGCAAAATTTCACACTTGGTGTTTTGCTACTCAACAAAGAACTATGCAGATATATAGATATTTTGCTGATCAACATGTTAAATCAATGTTACTCATACTCATAATTGGCTGATTAGATGGCGTACTTTCCTGATATTATTCTCATGCTTGGTGCATTGAAACAAAAAAGTTAATTCTTGGGTGATTTTCTCTAATGGTTTGTTATGGATTGACCATGACAATTTATATTGGATTGTTTTTTTTGGGGGGTCAGGAGGTAGCCACCAAAATGGATGTAAAGGCAATGCCAACATTTTTGCTTCTGAAGGACGGTGCCGTGGTGGAGAAGGTGGTTGGTGCCAATCCAGAAGAGATAAAGAAAAGGATAGATGGACTTGCTGTGTCCACTCGTGTCTCACTGGCGTAGTTAAGCATCTGTATGATATTCTACTGTTGCAAGTTGCAAGATATGTTCTTGTGGTCCTGCACTGCACTATGGCATCTGAGTCAAAGCTTTTTGTGATGTTGTATGCTGAATATCAGTTCAAGTGTAATTTCCAAATTTCATAAGCTCAATGCTTTGGTTACTGATTAATATCGGCAGTTTTTGTACCAGCCAAAATTTTAAATTTCATAGTTTTGGTTGTTGTGGATTTATGGTGCTCTTTCTCTACAAGTTGTGAATTCAAGGGTTATGTCCTGCTGTCTTTGTTTTGGTTATTTCGCAAATGAAATATATATGTATATTTTCAAGATATCATTGGCATGAAACTGTGACTGAATCAGTTGTGTGAGTGTAATGTATGAACTGCTTTGCGAATGCACCAATTTCTTGCAAAATTAGTTCGCCAGTGATGTTAGAGTTTAACTGTGGAAAATAAGCATGTTTGCTGCCATTATGGAGGAATGAGTTGGTTCATTATTTTGTCCACCTGTGAATAAATTTAGTTTGAATAGTGATATGAATTTGATGTTTTGTATCCATGTTTCTTGGTCCTAATTAATTTGTTGATATTCAGCTCAATGCAAATGATTAAAAAACTATAGTTACTGAGTCATTACTTGAATTTCACTATAGTAATTACTATATTAAACTAATTCATAACTGAAAATTTCCTCGTTTTATTTAGTGTTTGGGGGAGCTGAAAATAAATGATTGGCTATTGTGGTGTGCAGTTCAAATTTTATGTTTAAGAAGGGAGTGTTAAATTCTTAATAATAGTTTCTTTGTTGAGAGTTTATAAAGTTGTTTCTGGGATATGATTGGGCCTGTGGAACTGGAAGGGAAGGCATCTAATAATCGAGGCCCAATACATATATTGGTTTAAAATGTATCTATTAGATAAAAAAAATTATGCGCATTTATGTTTATAAAACATTAAATATATTCATCTTTTATTTGATACTCAATTTATAAAATATTAACTAGAATTAGGGATCCTTTATTAAATTAATTATTTTATAACTAGATTTAATATTCAATTTTTCTATATTAATTGTATTTTAGTTCGATTAATATAAAATATAATTTTTAATTTATTTATTATTTTATTTATTGATACTAGAGTCATTTTTAAAAAAATATTGATAATAGAATTTTATTAATATCAACCTTAAGACTTACTTGAAGAAATTGAAAGAGGAAATTTTATTGAAAAATATTCATTATTTTATTACTTTTTAAACATTTGATAACTTTTAAATGGATCCATATATATTAAAAAATTAATTAGATTAATTTATTCATTTTTTTTAGCACTCTTACTTTATATAAAATATATGGTTTAAAGATACCATCCGAGAATACATATGTTTCGAGACAAATATAAAATAAGAGAGAATGTGAGTTTGTGGTGAGGAGTGATAGTTGGATGGGTATTGATGTCCCATTGTGAGTCTCTCATATCAAACACACCACTCTCTCACTTCCTTCCATATATTTTTCTCTCCATACATAAAATCATTTCATCAAATCTTTGTTCCTAACTCCGGCATACCCTTTTGGCCGAAGATGAGTAATAGTAATTGGGTGTTGGATTATGATTATCTAGACAACATTCCCCTCACCACCCTTGAACCACCTAATTTTTCTTGGTCTTCATCCTCTCCTACTACACTCAGGTTACTCCATACTTCAAACATTACGCTTCTCTTCTATATAAACTAGTTTTTTCCAAGGTTGCACTTCCTTGCACTTTTACACCACTAGCTACATTATTATTATAGCACTGTTTTGGGAAGTAACAACCTTGTACTTATGTTTCTACTCATTTCTTCCTGCTTTTAATTTCCTTGTCTTTCTCTCTGTTTTAAGATAAATTTGCTTCTCACACAATTCACATTGTCTTTTACTCATAAGTCACTTCAAAATTTTCGCCCCGTGATGATTATTCTAAATTTCCATACGTACAATAGATAATGTGGATGACAACTAATTATGCTTTTCATGGTCATTTGTCCAGTGTGGAGCTAGAGGACTCATTTGGAATTTCGGATGGTCTCAAGGAAAACGGGTCAAGAAAACGGTAAGCTATTAATGATAAGAGTTTTTAGATACTTTGATTTGAATAATTCTTTTGCCTTTGCTCTGAGTTCATTTCATCTTTTTCATTTGAAAAATTTGTTCGCTTACGTTAAGTTTCGATCAGTTGCTTTTATTTTCATATTAATATTGTTTGGTTATTGCGTGAAATATTTCTTCTTTGGTTTTTGTTTTATGCTTTTAGCTTTACCCTGTTATCAACAAAAAAAATAGCTAGACCCTATTATCAGTCATTTGGGCTTGTATTCATGGAATTGCATTAAGTCATAACTTAAGGTTTTAGAAACATATATAGGATTTTTGTGTTTTTATATGCTTAATTTTAAAAGATGCGTTGCTTTTGAAAATAAAACCTAATAGACATATATAATCACTTTTACTTTCGTTTGATAAGGAAAATAAATCCTAGAGGTGAAAATCTAAAGTTTGTATTGGAACATTTAATTTAAGAAATGACTAGGATGCATAATTGGAAGAAGAAATCTATGGTTTTTTTTTATTTAAATTTAAATGTTTTCAATATTACGTAGCATATTGAATGCTTTTTATTTTAAATAAAATTTGAAATATATATATATATATATATATATATATATATATATAATATACACACACACACATACAGGAAAAATATCATCGCGATTACATAGATTAAATCATTTTACTTTTATTTAGATTGTTCAATAAGAATAAATTAAAGAATTATAAGATTTCAGAAATTGATAAAGAATTTGCAAAAAGAAATAAAATTGTAGGAACAAAACACAATTTATTCTTTGCAAAAAGTAATTTTTTCTAGGTATCGAAAATATAAAAATATCCTGTAAAGGTAATTTTGTTTCCCATGTTTTTTGTCTAGTATAATAATGGATTAAAGTTCAAAGAGCTTAAAAATATTTTTGACTTAAGAAGTAACAAATGTTTTCTTCTCAATTTATGCATTGGAATGTAAAATTTTGTATAGGAATTCGCAAAAATACTTTTGCAATTTTAAACCAAACAATTGTTGTATCTGTTTACCTATCAATATCTTTTGTGCATGCACGAGAGAGGCTTCTTTGTTTCTTCTATCATCTCATTAGTTTGTTCATAAAATCCTATTACAGTTTGAGGTCATCTGATTCCAAAGCATGTAGAGAGAAAATGCGAAGGGATCGACTCAATGACAGGCATCTCTACTCTACTTCATTCATCGTCCTTGCATCTGCCTTTCTATTTTCTCTGTTTTTTGTCTAATCTCTCTCACATGATTTGTTCTGAACAATATTTTTAAGGTTTATGCAACTGGGGTCTATCTTGGACCCTGGAAGGCCTCTCAAAATGGACAAGGCTGTTATATTAAGTGAGGCAGTTCGAGTGGTATCTCAGTTACGAGAGGAAGCTCAAAAGCTGAGAGAGTCCACTGAGAATCTACAAGAGAAAATTAATGAATTGAAGGTGTGTAAGCTTATGTAACTGCATAACATGGTACTTGGCATGCACATTTAATTAGTAAAAAATGCTATCAACAAACTCTCACATTCTTTTAGAAACACTTTATTATTAGCTGAAATTTGAAATTTATTGAAAATCACAAAATTGTGTAATTTATATTTCTTTTGATGAATATCTTTCGTAATTTTGTAGTTTCTGATAAAATTAGTCAATAGTAGAGAGTGTTGTTAACATTCCTCTTATACACATGATGGTGAACCTCACCTATGATCTTAATTTTTATAGGCCGAGAAAAATGAGCTTCGCGATGAGAAGCAGCTACTAAAAGCAGAGAAAGATAGCATTGAGCAGAAGCTTATAGCCTTGAGTTCACAACCTAGCTTTCTGCCTGGGTTTCCTGCAGCAGGACAAGTTGTTGGTAGCAAGCTGGTGCCATTCATGGGCTATCCAGGAGTTGCCATGTGGCAGTTTTTACCACCTGCTGCTGTTGATACCTCACAGGACCATGTTCTCAGGCCCCCAGTTGCATAACTTGCCAAAAAGCTCTGTGTTTTGGTCTAATGGAGAAAGGGAATTTATCTTTTCATTTTGTCTTATTTCTTTTGCTCTTGTGAAATGTAGAGAAAAACGAAAATCTTATTGATAGTAGAGGCAACTTTTTGATAAGTACTATTTAACTTTCAGTTATAGGCTAAGTTTGAATAAACTTCCTTATAAGCTCTAATAAGAAAGTAAAATGAATTAAAGTTGAGTTAAATTCAACTTATCTACTTCAACTTTTATAAATGTCCTCATCTAACTTTTCGAAAAAGTAGAAGTGTAACTTATGAAAGAAGTTTAATCCATTTTACCTTTTATTTTCTTGTCTAACTGTTTATGAAAAAGTTTATGCAAACAAGCCTATAGGTTCAGCCATATTGAGTTTGCTTCTTGATAATTCTGGTAACAAATGCTGTTGAACATCAAATACTTTTCTGGGATTCTTCCATTTGGATGTTGGTTCGTTGATGGCCTGTTCAGTTAGTTTGCTTGTTAGTTCTTTTGGAAAGAATTTGCCTTTGCCCGTTTATTTTGGCCTGAAAGAAGATGCAACAAACTTGGAAGTTGGAACATTACTTATAACAGGGTAGTTTGAACCCCATATATTCTCCTGATTCATAGTCTGTCCAAACCTTTATGGCTCCAAAGCTAGTCATTAGAACATTACTTATAAACATCACTATACTAACCGAGAAAACTATAATAGAGGCTCTTCCATACTTCCGAATTGCTCTCTGTACAACTAATAACCCAAGCAGTTGTGCAACAAAACACATTATGGCCAAGACGAGGGCAGCTTGTACATGTTCCATTCCCAACAACAGATATTGCAATGCTGACATGGTAGCAGAAAAAAGAACCATGAATGAACATGTTTCTGCTGTTACCTACACAAACACAAAAAAAAAAAAAAAATTGCTTGGGAAATTAAATTAAATAGTTTACCTGCTACTGTAATCAACCATGAGATGATAGATTGCACTAAAGCTTATGATGGTGGAACTTACCTCAGGAGTTATTCCAACCCGAAGAAGAAGTGGACTAATCAGCATTCCACCTCCAATTCCTAAGACACCACCCAATATCCCTGCTAGTAGTGCCATTAAGGGAAAAACAAGTAAATTTGATTGTCTTTTTTTGGTGAGACCTGAGACCTTCATATCAGGTAGCTGTGAGCAGAATGAAATGAAAGAGTGTTTAAGTAACTGAAGATTAATGAAGAAAAAACTACTTTTCAATCTGTGGTGTTTAAGAACCTTTTGAATAAGAGTTCGGTCTCTAAGGCTTTCTTTCCTAAACACAATCCAAGCAGTGAAAACCACAGCAAGAGTTACTTGAACCGATTACAGAATCCAGTATCCCACCCCACATGGCTCCGTTGGAATGATTCCCTGCATAATTTTAACAACTGATTAAAGGATCGTCCCTCAAATGTATGCTATATGAAAATATTATTTGAACTTAATTAATATACACTCTATGGTATACTATAATCTAGTTATGAATTGTTATAAAATCGAACGTAATCGATTTTTATAATAATTATTTCAAATTTAAACCTAAAATGATCTATAATTGACTGACAATGTCAAATTTTTTACCCTGATAATATATTAAAATTAAATTAAATATTAATATCTACACAGAATTGATAATACATAAGTATTAGACAAGGATAAAGACACGACAAATATACATGATAATTTATTTTATTTTAAATTTTATTAAGTTATTTTTACTTAGAAATCATATAAAATAAATTTGTATAACTTCATGAATAAATAATTTTACTTTAAAACACTATAAAAGTTGAGATTTTTATACTAAATTAATTAATGATTAAATAGAAGAGAAGGAATTGTGTTCAAATCCAAGTTGCTTTATGCAATATATTAATTAATCATATATCACCACTTTCATAGTCACCAGCGGCAATCACTTTCATCCACAAGCTTTGCAAAGAGACTGTTTTAGATAGGACCAATATGTCATGGCCTTTTTATCCCCCACCCTCATTTGTTATGCGAAAAATAATCGGTATTGCTTGTCTTATCTGATTTCTAAAATAACAGTACTATACTAGCTTTTCCGCTACTCCCGATTCTTCCATGATGAAAGGGACTTCAAAACTAAGAAGAAAGGGAAACTAGATAAAAGAAGTGCCAAACTTTGATTTGGTAAACTTGGTGAGGTGCTTCTGCGCTCCATATTAGTATATGTACTTCAATTCCCATCTCAGTATTTCAATTAAACCACATCCAGCTTGATAAATAAATAATAACAAGCAGCCTCGAATGTTTTGAGCAATTCACTTAAAGAAGATCAAGTAAATAATCTCAGTCCAACAATTTATTATATATATATATACACACACACACATGCATAACAAAATATAAACATGTTAAAATGTTAACCATTGGTTTTTTTTTTATCAATAATTAAAAGTATTTATTTTACCTTGCTCATTAATTCAGAAGTGAAGAAGAAAAAAAGACACTTTACCTCTCCATATCTATTGCCACGAAGAAGATAGACAGAGAAGAAGGAGAACTAGATCAAAAGTCAAACCGCCAATTTGAACCAAGGGATCCTCACTTCGCTATTTCCTTGAGGAGCCAGAAGAGACACTTCAATACTTTTTGGCTCATTATTTTCTTTGTACACTTTCCTTTGTTCAATAGTCTCATTTTCTAGCAGCCCCTTTTCAAGTACCTCATTAATAAGTCCATCTTTCCTTATCTCGTCTGATTCAGCCTTCCCAAACAGCAACCCACTTTTGCAAGTTTTTGAGGTAGACCAAGCAAGAAAGATTGCAAAGAGTACTGTAATCAACCATTCTGGGAATACAAGGTTACACATAACTCCAAGACTCACTCCCAACAACGTGCATGGTTCGGATGAAAGTGCTATGTCATAGTCAATCAATGACTTGCCACCGAATTTAGGACTTGCGATGCACATATTGCACATAACGTTTGCAATTGACCCTCCTGTGACCATGAAAGCTGAGAGACTTGAAGCAGTTTTCAGGTCTAGGCCAGCCACAATAGATAATATGGGTATAAAAATTAAAAAGTCCACCACCACCTATTCCACCTACACTAGATATAGCAGAAGCTATGAAGCAAAGAACTCCAGCAGCACCAAAGGGCCTGAAAGAAGTATCTGGGATTGTGCTTCACTTCCCAATAGATAAATTTTGTCCAGGAAATGATCAATATTGAGGATACCTGAAAACGGTTGTTTGTTTTGCATTTGAAGGATTGAAGGCAATGAAGAAGGTGAGAACTAGACATGTAAGACTTAGAGTACTCATTTGCTTTTGACTTTTGAGAGTTTCGGCAATGATATGCCATGCTGAATGGCATTAATATGCCTTTATATAGAGACATGCATGAACTGTTAACAATGCTTCTTGTTGGTGGAAACTGGAAAACAAAATGCATAGCATTTCTTTTTTTAATACTATATTTATCATATCAACTTTACCTATTTTCATATATAATAGAAAAAAAACGGACAATAAAATGTGTTTATTGTTTGAAAAAATAACGTGAAAGTAATATAATAACAATTAACAATTGTAATATAAATAACATTGTTAGTAACATCTATGAGGAGTGCAATAGTGAAACACGAAAAAATTAACGAGGAAAGGACAAGATGTTGATATAAAGTAGTGCTAATGCAGAAAATTTACATTTTAACCCAAAAAGAAAAACTAACTATCGTCGTTCACTCGGAATAGTGCAACAATGTGTTACACAAACAAAACCAGAGATAATTTAAATTTGGGTACTTAATTAACTTAAAGCTCTTTTTTTATTATAGTTAGTTGTGTATGTAAATAATAAATTAATTTACCTTTTTCTATTAATTACAATTATTTTCTTCGCGAGACTTCATATTGCGTGTAATTAATCTGTCTACTGTTTTGGCCTTTTGGGTTCCTACCAGTACCACTGTATGTTGTCTTCCTTTTTGCCCTTATGCCCCTCGATTCAAAATATGTGCATGGATATATCCATAGTTTTGTTTTTAATTCAGAACTCACAAGATTAAGAGATAGTATAAGGTTTTTATATTAAGATCATAATAATTATATAAACAAAAATATATTTATAATGTGTGAAGAAACATCCAGTTTGCTACGTACTATAACGGGACGATGACTCTGCATGGTTGATTTGCAGATTATAAAGTTTCAAAGATTTGAGGGAAGATCATCCATTTCAAATTTAATTCAAATAAGAAAGTTATTCTGAACTCAAGTCCGTTGCGTTGCATTGTTAGACACTTAGACTCACTGTATTTTACTGTATTCAAGGGTCTGTTTTGGCTCTTATCAGTCTCAGAACATTGTTCTTGAAAGGTAACTCGCTGAATTAAGAGAGATGCTTATAAATTATTTTTAACTTTTATTCCTAAGCAATATGAGAGCTAGTTGAGAAAGAAAATAATACAGTATTAAAAGTCTAATTAAATTCAGCAATATGGACGTGTAGGAAGGTATACTACTTTATTTCTTTTTGGTACATTTCTTTATATATATATATATATATATATATACACACTAATTAATTAGCAATAGCATGCATCTGCACAACTTAATGGTTTCATTTTTCATTGACGTATTGTACGTAGACACTGTATATTCAAAGTCATCTTCAGTGGGAAGAATAAAGAAAGACGTGGATAAGATTTGAGCTAGCTGTCTGGTAGAACGATGACAAGCATGCTTCCTTGTCTCTTCTATTTATCCTAAGCGTTAGCACATGATCCAGATCAATTTCGTTTTTAGGTTAAAATATATATGTATATATTGTTATTTTCATCACCTATTTTTAATTTTATTTTTATACGATATTTCCCTTATTTATTATTTATAATCGATCTTTACCATTTATTATTGTTATAACACTATGAGATTGATATATAGATATGGAATGTGTAAAATATAAAAAGAATAACGATAGTTGTGATCATTTGTCACATGCATGCAGTAATATAATATTATGATAAAACTAATAATTCGTCAAACGATTTTATAATAGTTATAAATGATAACAATAAATTAAAATTAAAAAAAATTATTTTTGTTTAGATTAAATTAAAAAATATTACATGAGAATAATTTGTTTATAAGTTATACAATAAAGTTTGTTAGAGATTAAAAGAAGATTATTTGATAAGCTTGTCTACAAAATTTGATGAAATAAATTTAAACAAATTTATATAAAGTGTCATCACAATACTTTTTATAAATTTAAAAAAGTTTTTTTAAATGTAGGCTATTTAATTGCATGACATTGATACATGAAGGAACTTTATAATTTAAATATTGTCTAATGCTTTTCAAGATTAAAGCCTCTGTCACACTGGAGAAAACGATGACAACTAAAACTTTAAATAACACGACGAAGATGGAACATTTTCCATCAGTTTTCCACTTAATGTAAAGAATCACTCAGTCTATTGGCCAAGTACTCTATAATTAAAGCAACGCAAAAGAAATGTTAAATATATCATATTTTATGTCCTATATATGTTGGTTGACAACCAGTGGTTCTATCTGATAGTATGAAATTAAAATTATCTACGTACACGTTAGTAATGTATATGTGCGTAAAAATACTAATAATATCTTTTATTAATCTTTTTAATATTTTATCAGAAAAATATTAAATGCAAACGGGAATATATTAAATATTTTTTAAATACAAAAAATATATATAATACTTTCAGATTAATTTTAAAAAAAGTGGATTTAAACTTATTCGTGCGTCAAGACAAAATGAAAATGATAATGCTGCCATGGTTTTTTTTTTTTGGTGGAAGGATAATGCTGCCATGCTGGTAATATTAATTCATATTTAAATTTTTAATATATAAAAAATAATAACATGTAATTACATATTATATAAAAATTGATTGAAATTATATACTGAGTGATGATCTAATACTACTTAATTAAATAATTTTCATTATCCAGATGGCAGGTGGTCAGGAGTGGATTATTCACTGTATAAGTTATTAAGTTAGGTAAATATATAGCAGATTGCGATTTGGGGTAATTGGTGATGATCGAGTTAAAGTTCAAACTCCACATTATACAGCAACAGCATGAGGCCATTATTGGTTAGACGAGTCCTTAAAGATAAGTTAATTAGTTCTTTTTTACAAATTGATATGCACTTTTATCCTACATGTTAAAATAAGGCAAAAAATAATCTAACATTTATTGATCTCAACTTAAAAAACTAATGCTAACTCCGATTTGTAAACCAATCTAATGAACCTACCCATATATGTTTGACAAAATCATTTGTGCGCAGGCGATCGACCATATCTCCCAACATTTCACATAGCGCGGTGACTGGAGATCTGAGACTAAAAATTTAATTAATCCCATAAATATCAAATTTTACATCTTACTTAAAAAAACATTTATTTTTATTCAAAATTATAATAATTTAGAAAATTATTGGGAAAATCGAAAATGTTATGGGAAGATATAGCATAATTCATTGTTTCACAGTCAACTATGAGACCTAGGTGATATAAAACAAAACTATGAGACCTTGTTGGGCCTTTTGGGTCCACTGTTAGCTTTATTGGCCCAAATGTAAGACCTTGTTTTCAAATCATACAGAATTACAAGCAATCTAACCCATAAAAATGAAAGCACAAAATAAAGGCTTTTGCTAATCACACCTGTCGATCTCCAACTTCGGCCTCTTCATCGGATGTGCTCATCATCGACAAGGAACTCTGCTGCAAGTGGAGACAACGACAACGAAAAATATGAAATTATTTTGAGGTCTTTCATCTATGTTTGACTAGGGTTTTATTCTTCACTAGTTTATTATGAAATCTAAGATTATTTTGAGAAATTGTTTTTGATTTGTTTGTTTGTCGGGAATAATCAATATTAAAACACAAACTTGGTTTCTCATTCGATTATTTTGTGGCATGAATTTGGGGAGATCCATGTTGGACTGAAAAGATTGGGAGAGGTGGGGAATGAGAATCTGGGGATTTTTCATCATCATAATGATTTGATTAAATCCCTAAGAGAGAGAAGAATCACATCAGGAAATCACCTTTGACAGCTCGTGGCGACTTTTCCACTTGTTAGGGTGGTTCACCCACCCTAGACATCAGAGATGGGGGTTTTAGTTTTGTCTTCTATTGCAGAGGAGATGCGGGGGTAGTAATTTTCCTAAAAAGAAAAAGAAAATCCATCAACTGCTCAGTTTCAAAATTTTCCGTGGTAAAACCAGTTTTTTATTTTTGAAAATCTATTTCACTCACTCAACTCGGTTATCAGAACACGTATGAGATTTGGACTTCTTTGCTCGAGTAAAACCTTTTTTTATTTGATTGGTCAGTTAGGTACGAGGCCCTTTATAATTTTTCTGGTGAAGACAGGACCTTATTTTTTTTCATAAAATCTGTTGTATAAATAATATTTCTCACCGAAGTGGATTCTATGTGATAATGTTGAATCTAATTTGTTATTTCAATAATCTTTTAGAGATTATCAACTTGGCATGAGTGGGTAACTTTTCATTCTTTCTTTCCATCAACTCAAAAAATTTAATAATTAACGAGCGTGCCCGTTGCACATCTTTTCATTATCTAATGAGTTTTAGGAAAGAAATCTCATTCCGACCCTATTGGGTTAGAAATAGGAACTAATATTCATGATAGTCATGAGGAACATCATTTACAGGCAAAGTGGAGCGCTACTTTTGATAATGTTTATCTTAATGGTAATGTTTTTTACATTACATGTAAAAAATTTCATACAATATTTTCTTTTCTTAAACAAATAAATGATCAGTTTATTTTCCCACCCAGAATTTATGTATGAAGATTTTGTGCAAAAAAGTTATGTAATATATTTAATGTGCAAACGATACTAAGGTTATTACCTCTAGTTCTTTTAACTACTAATTTATCTCCCAAAATTTGGAACTTAATGCCTTTTAAGTTATTTACTCCACTAAATTCTACATGAATCAAGAGATGGTTCAAGTACTACTAGGAACTAGAGATGGTGCAGCATATTATTATGACTTATTTGAGGCTTCCCTAATCTTAATCTTAATAATATAATCTGAATGCTTATCCACAATAATTCAACTACTCAGCGTTTTGTTTGAGTTTCCGAGGTTCATAGATATAGATAATTAATCTCTAAACAAAGGTCTAAAATTTAAATTATTTTGACTTTATAATGAACAATATAAAAAATTGTAGCGTACAACTTTATACATGATCATTTGCCCGTCACTCAAGAGTTGAGTTTGCACACTTGCATTTTAAAAAAACTGTTAATTAAAGGTCAATATTATACCAAAAGAATAAAAAAAGGTTCAATATATATATTTTGCAAGGTAGGTGACACACTCATTACTTCTGATCATCCTCTTCTGCCACGGAAGGGATTACAAAGAGATCGATGCAGACACTTTACTTTGTTGTGCCATGTGTTATCATCTTCTTTCTTTTGGTATTTCCAAATGGCTTTTGCCTTGCTGATACCAACATGAAATCAAGTTCTCAATGCTCACAAGCTGATAATTATTCTGACAGTGAAGGCACATTCCACACCAATCTGAGAACTTTGTTGGATTCTCTTGCTTCTAATGTGGTGCAAAACCATGGCTTTTACCAAACCATTGTAGGAAATAAAGCCAACAGGGTTTATGGCACAGTATTATGTAGAGGGGACATATCTGCTAGCAATTGTTCTGATTGCACCCTTAATTCTACAAGAGTAGCCTCAAATGATTGTCCTATGAGCAAAGATGTTTCAATTTGGTTTAGATGGTGTTTCCTAAGGTATTCAAATGTAAGCTTCTTTGGAGATATGCAACAAACAGCTGTAGCAATCACAAATGAAACTGATTTTGATGACCCATCTGTAGTTTCTGAAGGGCTTCCCTTCATGAGTGGACTAGCAGCTGTGGCTCCAGACAAGTCATTCATGTTCCATACAGAAGTACTGAACACTAGTCAAAGTGGACAGAAGAGGTATGGAATGGCTCAATGCACCAGAGATATCGGCAGGGTGGACTGCAGAAGGTGCTTGGATTCTCAGTTGGAAAATTTCAGAACTGTAATTGGAAACAAAAGAAGATGGGAAATTTATGGATCTAATTGTTTCATGTGGTACAATGACTATCAGTTTTATTCTAATGGCTCTACTCTTCTAAGTGGTAAGTCCTTTCATGTGGTACTTTTTTTTTTTAATTTTTTTATTGCAATTGAAGTTCAGACAAAATATAGATGCAGTTTCGTATGTGTTTTTTTGTGTTGTTCTTCTATTAGAATTGAAGTTTTAACTTGATAATCTAAGTTTGATATTTAATGGAAACTTTTATTACGTAGATTACTGAGCCAATTCTGATTGAATAACAACACTAAAAAATCTGTATCTAAGTTTTGTTTATGAAGTTATTGCCCAACTAAAACAGTTTATCCTACTATTTTGAAATTAAAACATATTAATATGGGTAGACTTTGGATTCCTTGTCATATCTAATAAGGGAATAAATTTTAATATATCATTGCTTTGTGGTACAGCTTCTTGGAGGCCGTCTTCTTGCACAACATTAATAATTGGCATGACTCTTGCTGTCTCGGTGGCCCTTTTGATGTTTTTCTAACTCTGGCCGCTATTTAGGATACAAGAATGTGCAACTGGTGATTATTTAATTCAATCTCCATTACTTCTTCTGTGGGATTTGTTTTTTTGACAGATGTTTTAGGAGTATTTGTGTTGCTAAACTTTTCTCTTATTTTGTCTTGTTATTTATTTGTTTGTCTTTATTTGAGGGCTTTGTGATTATTATTAGGATCTCCATATATCTCTGATTAAGGAAAAAATCGACCACTCAACTTCATGGATTTTATGGTAATTATGGGGAAGATTTCCTGTAGTACATTTTCAGCTGCATTTCAATTATCATAAACTTCTATACAAGTCTATGAACAAAAAGTGTTTATGGCTAACCATAATTAATTAGACGGCTGGTAATGTTTATAATATTTTGTTTAAAGACTACCAGTATTGAGTTGTCATCTTAGGATGCAAATTGAAGTTGGCCATTAGGCCAATGATTGCAAAAATATACAGATTACATTCTGTTGGCTCCTGCAATCTTTTTTCCACTTTAGCATATGTATCAGTGCAAAAGTGAAGAAGCAAACAGCAATCAGTTCAAACAAAATAAGAAAAGCACCACAAATAGTGTCTAACTTTCTATCATAGTCGTAAGCATGAATAATTCTAAAATCATGTCGTACCCGTATCTAGTATTCGTTGGGTGCATATCAAGTACATACCATTTTTTTTTATTTTTATAAATTGGATACTTTACTTGGGTACTTTTTAGGTACATATCAAATCCGTATCTAAGTCTATATAGGTTACGAAAAAAACTAAAGCACATATTTCTTTATCCATTCTGTTAAAAAGAAATATGCTCAATCCAAATAGACATGAAGATTTAGTTCTTATATACACAAATCTTCATCTCCTCTTAAATTCTTAAAAAAGAATTAGAGCTATAAAGAGATTGTCATTCTTAAGTTCAAGTTACTATTCTTTCTCTTGGCAAACCAGCTATATAGACAATTTTTTTGAGTGATGATGAACAATCGAATGATAAGATTGAAACCATTTTTTTTACTAGATTGAAACTATTAAAATGTGATATCATAAAACTATTAAAATGTGATATAATACGAGTAGTTTTTTATTATGAGGTTTTTTGAATAATTTATTTTCCTTTATATTATAAATTATACTTATTTGTGTTTTACCACTTACAAGATTTAGTCATACAAACTAAATTCTATTTTTATTTGCATATATATTATTTTGAAATATATATTAACATATCTGTATCTTGGATTTTTGAAAAATCTTATATCCCATACTCGTACTCGATATCATACCGTATCCAACATACATAGAAATGATTGAACATTCTAAAGAAAGAAAAACTCAAGTTCCCCTTCCTGTCATCTCCACTTCTAGAATCAGTCTTCATGCTCCAAGCAACATGAACCAAGGTGAGTTATGAACTAAATGCTTTACATAAAAAATCAGCAAGTATGTTCTGCCCTGGCTGGTGAAGCATTAGTTAAAAACACGCAAAAGTGGTTGTTGCTTCCTACACCTCCAACTTAACAACAGCTTATAGAAGTATACAGAGAAGCCCAATCCAATAGTATGACCAATTCATCTACTTTTGGGCCCCAAAATATATGGACTTTGACAATAACTTTTTGGTAGGTAGGAGTTTGACAATATAATGTTGTTTTTATCTCTAATCTGTAATATATGTGCTCTCTGTATATTCTCCTTATGCTCTTTTCAAATCGAGTTATTTTAAGTTGCAACAGCGCAGAATAAATCGTTAAAATGACCAGCTATTGTTCCTAATTAATTAAAGAGTAATGCTAACTCTCTTTTTATTACCTTTTATGACAAGTATCCATAAAATGTAATAGGAAGATTTGTAGGAAGATATGTAAGAGGATTAAAAGTTATTCTTGATTAAACATAACTAATTCTGGGTAGATGTTGAAAAGTAAGGATATGTTTGGAAAGAAGTGCGACTGAAAATTAATTTTCATTTTTAAAATCAGAAAATTATAAATATTCATAAAAACAAATAAAAAATTAATTTAATTTAATCTTCTGTCCATTAACTAAAAATCATCTTACGTGTGTTTTAAACTAATCATTACAAAAGTTAACGATGTAAAAGAATTTACAATGTCAGTACATCCTAATTAACATCAAGAAACTATAGAAATATTGCATACTAGTTATTTTATTATTATAACCAAGAGGTAAATGAGATTTCCATTTGTCATCTAATTAATCTTCTTTTCTTTATCGAACGCTCCACTTTAAAAGTAAAATAATACCTCCAGTCGTGATCATATTTCTAAGACGAAGATAAAAGTTTTAATCATTAGTCAATGGATATAAATGTCTAACCACTTCAATCAGTGACTTTTTGGTAAATAAATGTTCCCCCCTGACACTACTCGTCCGAGAGAAGATAAAGAGAACAGAGAATAGGAGACAAGAGTACAATACATAAACATTCCAACCAAACAGGGTGAAAAGGGGTTGTTTTGTTTTGTACTTTTTAAAGAAATAGGTTCTTTCTATTGAAAAGAATACAGTCATATATCAGTTCGAATTCAGAAACGTGAAACCTTCTATCAATGAGATATCTAGTTTTTAGGTTTTTTCTATTAAAAAACATGTTTAAAATGTTTCAGGTGATTAGATTATTTTGAATAAATAAAATAGATCTCGAATATGTGGCCTTCAAGTTATTAAAGTGATGTTCTAACCAACTGAGCTAATAAGACAATTATACTAAAAAATAATTAATGTTGATATATAATACTAAATTTTTTAATGTATATTTAATACACTAATAAAAACTTTTTGGTGGAATAGTCACATTATGTATAATATCACCACTTTCAATAGTAACATACAAGTCTATATAACATAGAAAAACAGGATGCCCATGACGTGTAAGTGTAGGATGAACCAAATCTTCATTGACTAGTATGAAAAGTTCTTAATGTTAGTTGAGTGCCCAGTTCTCCAATGGATTGGCCAGCGATAATACCTACAACTGCTCCTAATTCCACCAAGTGACCATTAGTAGAACTTTGATAGAAATTATTAAAATTATTTGTGGCTCTAATATAATTTTACTAAAATTATTTGTGGCACTAGTAAAATTATTAAAATTAATTATTTGTGTCATTATGGCTGCTTATAATTTTACTAGTGGTTTATATAATTTCCTTAATATAACATACACATGCTAAAATTAATAGTTGCCATTTAAAAAATATTAAAGATTTTTAAAATTTCCAACAACAACAAAGAACAAAGAAAAAGTCATCGATGTCACTTTACCGTCAAAGATGATTGTC
>PYAF01001527.1:1832631-1842897 GCA_007407185.1 Glycine tomentella
ACAAGGCAAAGGTACCAAATAACTGTTTTCTAGCAGTTAAGAGACTATATGATGCTGATAAATACAAGAGGGAATTCTTACTTGAAACAATGATTCCGGGGAGATACAGGCACAGAAACATAGCTCCATTGGTAGGATTCTGCATAGAAAAAAGAGAAAGGATTTTGGTGTATAAGTACATGTCTAATGGAAGACTCAGCGATTGGTTCCATTCTGATGAAGGAGATCAAAAAATAAAACTAGAATGGCCAGAGAGAATTCACATTGCACTTGGGATTGCAAGAGGTTTATCTTGGCTCCATAAAGGGTGCAAGATATTCCATCTTAATTTAGATTCAGAGTGTGTCTTGCTAGACAAGTATTTTGAGCCCAAAATTTCCAATTTTGAGAAGGCAAAATTTCTAAAACAGACAGTTGAAGATCATGTGAGGATGAAATTGTTTTTGATTGATGGACATGGGGTGAAGGGTTCTGCTGAGAAGGATGTCTATGACTTTGGAATAATCCTTTTTGAACTTATAACAGGGAAAAGATTAAGTTCAACGACTGATTCTTCTGTAAGTGTTAATGGCCAGTTGATGAACTATATCAGCAATAACTTGTTCACTGATCCTGCTGATTTTTATGATACCATTGACGAATCTATCATTGGGAAGGGTTTTGACGATAAAATCCTTGGTCTCCTCGAAGTTGCATGTGACTGTGTTAAAGGTTCTTTAAAGCAAAGACCAAAGATGGTTGATATGCACGAAAGATGCAGTTTCTTATGTGTTTCTTTGTGTTGTTCTTCTATTAGAATTGAAGTTTTAACTTGATAATCTAAGTTTGATATTTAATGGAAACTTTTATTACGTAGATTACTGAGCCAATTCTGATTGAATAACAACACTAAAAAATCTGTATCTAGTTTTGTTTATGAAGTTATTGCCCAACTAAAACAGTTTATCCTACTATTTTGAAATTAAAACATATTAATATGGGTAGACTTTGGGTTCCTTGTCATATCTAATAAGGGAATAAATTTTAATATATCATTGCTTTGTGGTACAGCTGCTTGGAGGCCGTCTTCTTGCACAACATTAATAATTGGCATGACTCTTGGTGTCTCGGCGGCCCTTTTGATGTTTTTCTAACTCTGGCCGCTATTTAGAATACAAGAATGTGCAACTGGTGATTATTTAATTCAATCTCCATTACTTCTTCTGTGGGATTTGTTTTTTTGACAGATGTTTTAGGAGTATTTGTGCTGCTAACCTTTTCTCTTATTTTGTCTTGTTATTTATTTATTTGTTTGTCTTTATTTGAGGGCTTTGTGATTATTATTGGGATCTCCATATATCTTGATTAAGGAAAAAATCGACCACTCAACTTCATGGATTTTATGGTATTTATGGGGAAGATTTCCTGTAGTACATTTTCAGCTGCATTTCAATTATCATAAACTTCTATACAAGTCTATGAACAAAAAGTGTTTATGGCTAACCATAATCAATTAGACGGCTGGTAATGTTTATAATATTTTGTTTAAAGACTACCAGTATTGAGCTGTCATCTTAGGATGCAAATAGAAGTTGGCCATTAGGCCAATGCTTGCAAAAATATACAGATTACATTCTGTTGGCTCCTGCAATCTTTTTTCCACTTTAGCATATGTATCAGTGCAAAAGTGAAGAAGCAAATTGTTCAAATTTTATTCAGCAATCAGTTCAAACAAAATAAGAAAAGCACCACAAATAGTGTCTAACTTTCTATCATAGTCGTAAGCATGAATAATTCTAAAATCATGTCGTACCCGTATCTAGTATTCGTTGGGTGCATATCAAGTACATAACAATTTTTTTTTTATTTTTAAATTGGATACTTTACTTGGGTACTTTTTAGGTACATATCAAATCCGTATCTAAGTCTATATAGGTTACGAAAAAAACTAAAGCACATATTTCTTTATCCATTCTGTGAAAAAGAAATGTGCCCAATCCAAATAGACAAGAAGATTTAGTTCTTATATACACAAATATATTCATCTCCTCTTAAATTCTTAAAAAAGAATTAGAGCTATAAAGAGATTGACATTCTTAAGTTCAAGTTACTATCTCTTGGCAAACCAGCTATAGAGACAATTTTTTTGAGTGATGATGAACAATCGAATGATAAGATTGAAACTATTTTTTTTTACTAGATTGAAACTATTAAAATGTGATATAATATGAGTAGTTTTTTATTATGAGGTTTTTTGAATAATTTATTTTCCTTTATATTATAAATTATACTTATTTGTGTTTTACCACTTACAAGATTTAGTCATACAAACTAAATTCTATTTTTATATGCATATATATTAACATATCTGTATCTTGGATTTTTGAAAAATCTTATATCCCATACTCATCCTCGGTATCATACCGTATCCATGCAACATACATAGATGATTGAACATTTTAAAGAAAGAAAAACTCAAGTTCCCCTTCCTGTCATCTCCACTTCTAGAATCAGTCTTGATCTCCAAGCAACATGAACCAAGGTGAGTTATGAACTAAATGCTTTACATAAAAAATCAGCTAGTATGTTTTGCCCTGCCTGGTGAAGCATTAGTTAAAAACACGCAAAAGTGGTTGTTGCTTCCTACACCTCCAAGTTAACAACAGCTTATAGAAGTACTACTTTACTACTTGCACAGCATAAGCCCATCGGGTCCAAGCCAGTGAGCAGGAGGTAATCTTTTTTTCTTTTTTAATGATTAAAGGGGGCTAAAAGGCCAGACAAGGCCAACAAAACAAACTAAAAGACGTGGACCTAAATAACAGCATGGTGTAAGTTTCTTCAAATACTTATAAGAGAAACAAAAATAAGAAAAAAAATAAAATATTTTTATAAACTAAAATTAATTTTTTATAGATTAATTATTAATTAATTTATAAATATCTTTTTATTTTTTAAAAAAGTTATATGAGATAATTTTTTCAAATTAATTAATTGTGAGTTTAGTTTAACTTATGAAAGAATTTTCTTTAAGTGTTTTTAGAAAAATTTATCAAACATATCATCTTATTCTTGAACTCAAAAATCTTAAATGTCTTATTGATGCATTTATTTTTATATTTATGCTAAACTTTTTGATAGTAAAAATAATATATATATATATGAATAATTTTTATTAATTGTTAAATAAATTGAGCAACTAAATTTTAACATATGATAAAATTAAGAAGTAAAATTCCTTCGACGGACCATAACTGGATTTACAACCAGAATGAAGTTTTGGAAAACTAGTGACTAGCGAGTAGCGAGAGCACAAATAACAAACGCAACACGAAAATAATAAAACAAATAATAAAAAAAGAAAAATATATATATTAGTGCATGAACCCGAATCCACCGCTTTGAGAGTCTCTTTCAGTCACAGCAGAGACAGAGAGTAAGATCACACTGCACAGATCTGAGTGGTGACTGAAGGGATCTACCTTCCTTCATTTCTCATCACTATTATTATTAGGTAACATCTTTTCCTAGTTTCCTTCAATCTTTCCCTTTCTCCATGCTTACCACACTTTGCTTATGATGCACTCTTAAATTATGTACTAAACGGTTACACTTTCTCAATTTTTTAGTTACTTTCTTCTTAGGTATATCACTTACTCAATTCGATCTGTACTCTATTACAGCTTAACCCCTTTTTCTGAGTTTAGTTCCTTTGGATCGATTTGCTTTTACTTGTTCATCTTCTGAATCAGATGTTGTGTATTTCTGCTTAAGCTTAGAGTATTCAGTCCTATGAGCAAAGGTTTTTCTTAATAAATGAGTGATGGGTTCGTTAAATAGGATTAGGAACTTCCCTCGTTATGTGTTCTGTGGGAAGTGATATGAAAACCTTTTTTTAAAAAAAAGTTTTGCCATACAGGGTTTGATGGAATTGTTAGGCGAATTTTGCTGTGAGTAACTTTGGTACTTGCCACTGCAGAATATACTGTTTTCCTTATGCTAATTGCATTGGTTTAATTGGAATCTGTGGAGAGATGGCACGAGATTCTTGTTACAAGTATACAGTATCTTGTATTGGATTAATAACTGACCATGCTATGTGGAGCCTTTTAGCATTTATTATTATTCTGTGCTTATTAGTTATTTCTCAAGAAAAAAATTATCTCTTGGAAAACAGCGTAGGAAGCAGATACAGTCATACTACTTTGGCACAAGAAACAATTTTATTTATTTGAAGCACCACAACTGAGCTTGTTGCCAAAACTTGTGATAGATCTGAAGGCTCATTGCCATTATCATGTCAAGGAGGCCAGTAAATCCTTCGCGTCGGTTAGATGATGGTGGAAGTATACCATTTGTTGCATCTATCCAGTCCAGATCTCAAAACTCTCCCCTACTATCTATTGGGCTTCTCATTGTGGTATGTTTTCTTTGAAATATGTATCTCAATACGGAAATAGTCTGATATCATGTCATTCATTTGTTTTAATGTGCAATATTTCTTTGTGTTTGTCTGATGTACTGGGTGCACATCAGACAGATCCTGCATTTGAGTCTTGAGATATTTCCTACTTGTTCCTCCCTCTGTTTCTAAGTCAGTTTACTTTATTTAGTATATTCATCAATGCTTTGTAGTCAACACATAATGTATTTAATAAATTGATATTACAAATTTTCAGGGTGCAATCCTCCTGATTGGTTATTGTTACAGCAATTCAGGTTTGTAACTAAGCTCTGTTAACTTGAAGTCTGGATCCCTCATAAAGAACAAATCTTTAATCAAATAATAAGAGAAAGGATTTTGAATCTGTCACCATCCAAATATTGTGTTTATAATACCAAATGATGTTAACTTTGGACTTTGGATATCGTCTTTTAGACCTACAACTTCATTGGATTTAAGAAGTTTGAATCCAGACTATGTATATTAAGAGAATGTTACAGTCAAGGAACAACCAAACAGCACAGTGGAGTACCCAAAATGAATACGGTCAATGTAACATTGTAACTGAACAAAAATGAGCAATACAAATGAAAATATATGTGTAGCAACTCTGGCCTCAGGCTATACACAAGGAGTGATAAAAAAGTTACGCATATGCAGTAGCAGAGTTAGAGGGGGAAAAGACTGTAGAGTTTTGCAGAGGCCATGCTTTAAAAGTGAAAAATAAATAAAAGCTCTTTGTAAACTTTCATATTTTAAAAGAATATTGAGGTGGCTAAATCCCTTCCATTGTTTAACTATGTGCCACCCTTGCCCATCAGCAAGGCAAACGGACATGGTAGTCCAGTTTAGAAGAGTGAACTCAAATCCTCTTCTGGGTTTGGCTGAATAGCTGATTATTTTTTTGAATTTATATCCACCAGATTTGGTGAATTAGCCAGAAATTGTTAAGGGAACTGTGTCAATTCCTCTATAACCTGTATAATTCAGTAAAGATTTTAATGTAAGTTATGTCTTAATAGGAAACCAAACAAACACTAGTTACATTGGCATGTTGATCAATACATATTGCACTTGCCTCCTAGATCCTAGAGCTAGTCTTCCTACCATTAATCATTCAGTCATTCTCAATTTATCAACTTTAGCAAGAAATATTTATGTAAAATACGAAGAATATTGGCAGACATCATTGCATAAACTAACAATGAAGATATTCTGTTTTTTGAACTCAGCTATAAAATTCCATTGATACTGATATTCACTCTGATTTGCTTGGTCACATGGCAGGTGGAGCTAGCGGTGGTATTAAGGATGTAAAACTTGAAGGTAAATGAAACTGTCTTTTTGTCATTAAAAATAATATGCTTACAGAACATTTTCCATGTAAGACATCGTGTTTATATGAAACTATGGTAAAATTGCAAAGAATCATTGAAATTTATCATTTCCTTTAAAAATATTTAATGCTTTGTGTTTTATTTTTTAATTTTTCGTTGATGTCTCCCATCAGCAAGCACATTTTCAAGTTATTAATAACTTCTGCTGGTTTATGGTATATTTGATTTTAGGAAACATGTTCAATTATCGTTTCCTTAAATTTGTATCCATTCAAGTTTTGTCAACGTCAAGAGGAAATAAAACCAACGAAGAGCAAGGGGCATGGAATTTATATTTCCCATTTCCAATCCAATCTAGAAAATTTGTATATAAAATTTTCTCTTCAACCCAATAGCATTAATTTTGTCAATATTTTCTATATTTAATGAATGGAAACAGAAAATGTAGAAACCAAATAAGCGCTTAATATTGTCCTAAACATATGAGCCAATAAAGATTAGGCTACCTGATGATGCTGCATTTTTATCTGTGTGGCTGTTGTTTATACTCTTACAGTCTTACTGGGAACTGGATGATACTGCATCACAATTTGTATCTTAGACATTTTAAACATCTTTTTGTACTATAAGTCGGTGCATATTCATTGATATTTAATATATAATTGTTGATTTAAAATTTGGTACAATTTTTAGCAATTCAAACAGCTCTAGTGTGCCTATGCAGGTGGTGCATCATGCTCATTGGAAGTCCTACAAGCATTGCCCATTTTGAAGAAAGCATATGGAGACAGCATGCATAAGGTTTTGCATGTTGGCCCTGACTCTTGTTCTGTGGTATCTAGTTTGTTAGAAGAAGAGGATACTGAGGCTTGGGGAATAGAACCATACGAGTTAGATGATGTTGGTGCTAAGTGTAAAAGCCTTGTACGCAAGGGCATTGTGCGTGTGGCTGATATAAAGTTTTCTCTACCATATCGTACAAAGTCATTTTCTCTGGTTATTGTGTCAGATGCATTGGATTACTTATCTCCAAGATATCTGAATAAAACCCTGCCAGAGTTGGTGAGAGTGTCTGCTGATGGTGTTGTTATCTTTACAGGTACATTCCCCCATGAAGCTTCTGTTCTATTAGTTTATACTTTTGCTCATTTGAATTTAGTAAAAAACATTATTTATCTTAAGCATTTATTAGGGCATATTTATTTGGCTGCTTAGCTTCATTTTCACCAAGACCTAGGCAATTGCAGTCATGATAATCTGAAGATCTTAACAATTTTTGATTGTCTACAAATCATGATCTTTTACTATCATTCCTAAGACCACAACTCATGTTGAATGTGATAGAAAATTGAGTTCTCTTGTGATTCACTTGTGATTTCTGTCTTCTCATTTCTCATTTTCATGTGTAGGTTATCCAGGTCAGCAGAGAACTAGAGGTGAAGTGGCCAAATTTGGTCGTCCAGTAAGTGACTGTTTTTTATTGAATTTTGGTGCTTTTTTTACAACATGGGCATTTAAGCTACATGCAAATATTTTGTTAATGACGGGTGACTCCATCATCAACTATATTGCAAATTTACCCATTGTGCATTTTTTTGGGATGGCCAAGAACTAAGCATATTGCACATGTCATGGTAATAATGGGAAGTTATTGACTAGTGTTAAGTATTACCCAAAATAATGTCATTAATTCAGCTTCTCCCTTTTTGGTATTTCATATTCTTTTTATGAAGGCCAAATTGCGCAGCTCATCTTGGTGGATAAGGTTTTTCGTTCAGACTAGTTTAGATGAAAATGATACTGCTGGAAAGAAGTTTGAACAGGCTTCAACCAAGAAGGCATATAAGCCAGCATGCCAAGTTTTTCACCTCAAATCATACCCTTGAAATTTCGCTGTCTTATTTGTATACTCCACTTAATGGTTAGAAGTCATGCTGATGAGATAGGCATCGTCAGCACCCGAAGGGTAAAGTTTCATATATTCTGTTGAAATTATTTTCGATGGTGATGACATATTTTATTTAGATTCAATTATTAATGTATTTTATTGGCAACCGATTGTAAACTATTTTTGTTTTGATAGCGCTCCACATGTTTTGTATTCACAACTGCTATTTATTATTTAGAAAACTTTCTGATTTGACACATTTAATTCATCTATAGTATATGATGGGGGAACCATATTTGTTTAAAACGTCCTTTTGCGTATTATATATAGTAGTAGTTGTAGTAGCTCATTGTACACTGATTCAATATTTTTCCAGAAATTATGTTTACTTTCACAATTAATAATGACCTTACATAAAAACTATATAAATGTGAGTGTGTGACTATTTGTTTGTGATTCCATGAGACCTCGAAGTTGAGTAAAAGAATTTGGACACTAACTGGGTGCATCATTCCATAGAATAAACCAGCAGAACTTTTGTTAATTGTTTAGTAAGTAAGTATTTGAAAAGGTTTACAAAAGTTATTTAAATTCCTGAAAATAGTTTTTGATTTTTATAAGTTTTTATTTTATTTCAATGACTTTTATGATCAAATTTATAATACAAACTATGAAATATATAATTTTTTTTCTGGGTCAGATATAACGAATATCTCCTATTCCGTTGAGTCAGTGATTAATTTCTCTCATGATGCATAATTATAGTTGGCACAAGAGGATTTTGTACACGCTAGGAATTGAACATTAATTTTTTTTATTAAATCGATTCTTTCCACTCCTATTCATATGAACACAACAAAATTTTACAACAATCTTTGAGTTATTGTATAAATTTATTAATAAAATAAATAATATATGTATTGATGGTATAGAAGTTTTTATAATGTCATTTAATTATAAATTATGTATGGTAATTCTTTTGATTTTTATAATAATTATTTTAAAAATAATATTAAAATAATTTTTAGGATAAATAATTATTTTTATCTCTAAAAGTGTGTGATGTTGATAAGTTCGTTTTTGAAAGATAAAAAAAGTAAAATTTAGTCATCAAAAGTGTAAAAAATGAGACAAATTTATTCTACCATTAACTTTCGTTTGTTAGCGTTAAAAATTCTACCATTAAAGTTAATGACAAATAGTTCCAAAATTTAAAAACTTATCGACATTTTCATCCTTTAATTATATAACTTACTGACAAATATATCTACAAAATATATAAACCTAATTAGTTGACATCAGCAACAACATAATAGAGTTAGAAGTTTCTAATTTTGTTATTATAAATATTTATTATATGGTTTATAATCAATAATTTATTAAAAGTGTCCAGCCACCTCCATGTAGTGGTTGTATAGTGTTTTTTTCAATTTATTTTATTCAATTTATTATTCATTTATGTATCCTTTTTTTAATCCACGTAAGATTACGAGTTTCAATGGTAGTTATAATTATATTTATAATGTTGACTTATCACAAAAGAATTAAGACTCAAGAAAAGACAAAACAAAGATATGTTTCAAAATAAAAAATCAGTTTGTCAAATTAAGTTTAATGTGTTGTTGATACATGTATCTTACTGATGTCAACTAATTATGTTTATATATTTTGTGAATATATTTATCAATAAGTTGTATAATTAAAGGATGAAAATATCAATAAATTTGTTAAATCAGAAATGTATTGGTTAATAATTTTAGTCTATATATTCATGTGAACATCAATTTTCTACATTTTCATCCTTATTTGTCATGTAGACGAGTTCCCTTACTTAACATACAAAAGATAATACTAAGATGAATTTGTCTTACTCTTTATATTTGTGTTGACTAAATTTTATTTTTTCATTTTTTAGAGACAAATTTATCAATTTTACACACTTTTAGAAATGAAAATAGATGTTTATCCTAATTTTTAATTAGCTAAAAGTAAAATAAATTATTAACAATATATACTTATAAAACTGTGACTCTCAATGATTACAACCGTTCCCTTAAAGCTAGTCGTAAAACACAAGTGACAAGGAAAAGTTAAACGAAGTTAACGGATTAACTTCCGCCGCAAAGATGGACTAGAGTCATGAGATGATGGAGGGCAAGTGAAAGTAAAGGCTCAAAGACTGAGAAAGAGCAATGAATTAATAGAAGATTATTTTTTTTCCTGCAAAAGCAAAGAATTTAATTTTTTCCTGCAAATGCAATGAATAAAATGAATAAAAGGATTTTATGCTATCAATCAATTGTGAAAGAAAAAATAAATCTTATTTGTAGAAATTTTTTTAATCATATATACACGCGTAAATTAAAAGAAAGAAAACAGAAAGTTAACTATATATATATATATATATATATATATATATATATATATGTATATATAATTAACTAACTAACTATTAGCTTCTCGTAATAGACATTATGAATCTACACAAGAGTAATTTAATTTCTTAGACAAATAAAATTGGCCATCAGTAATTTAATTTAATTAAAATTTAGTAAGAATGTAAAATATTTTACATTGACACTTTTTTCATATCATAACATATATACCGAATATCCAAA
>PYAF01001527.1:1852027-1862034 GCA_007407185.1 Glycine tomentella
GCAACCTCGAACACTCCATGGGACCCTTCGGCGAGAACATCGCCGAAGGGTACGCCGAAATGAAGGGTTCAGATGCTGTCAAATTCTGGCTCACTGAGAAGCCTTACTATGACCACCACTCCAACGCTTGTGTCCATGATGAGTGCCTGCATTATACTCAGATTGTGTGGCGTGATTCTGTTCATCTTGGGTGTGCTAGAGCTAAGTGTAACAATGATTGGGTGTTTGTTATTTGCAGCTATTCCCCACCGGGCAACATTGAAGGGGAACGACCTTATTGATTCTCTTTCTTATTAATAGTATTAAAGAAAAAATGAAACTAGTAGTACTGTCTTTGAGTTATTATTGTTAATTTGGAAATTACCATGTGTGATATTGATATATATTCATGAGTATGAATGCATGATATTTCCAATATAATTTATAAAGAAATCACCATTTGTGGTCTTATTTGATAAACGGGGTAAAACTGATTATGGTATTGCTTTCCAAACGAAAATGTTGGGGCATGATGCAACCACCATATATATATATAGAAAGTCCTTGGATGGTCACACCCCCACCACTTCACCCTTGGATGCATTCAACGAGCACAAAGCTAATAAATTAGGGAGATGCGGATTTATTTGTTTGTTTATTTAATACGTATTGATTTATGATTTGTTGTGTCCAAGAGTAACTTGCTGGGTGTGTGCCTACCAAAAACTTTCTCGTGTATATATATACAACCGTGCAATGCACGGTTTTTTTTAAATATTATTTAAGAATGATTTATAATAAAGATTTTATAGAAAAAAAATTAAAGTCATGTTATATTGTATAAAGATGACCAACATATTTTAAAAAAATAAAGTAAGTTTATCCAAAAAGTATTTAATATATGACGAATCAACAAAAATTATAGACAATTTGTCTCATTTCAATATAAAAATTAATTATATAAAAATTAATTAATTTATATTAATATAAATAAAAAATAAACATGAATATAAAACAATCAGAAAAAATAAACATAAATACAAAACAATCAGAAACTTGAGTTGATCCCAGCTTCATTTAGTCTGTTTTCCCCCAACTAATAAAGATAAAGAAACAGATAATTAAATTCACTAATGTCAAGATTTTGTCTAAAAATGGTATGATATTCGAAAAATTGAGAATGGACAGCAGAAGGGCTATGGAACTGCCACGTGTATAAAGTTGTTTCGATTTAAAAAAAACAATGATTAACATAAGTGGCGGAATATAACATATACAATAAAAAAATTATAGGTGTATTAATAATTTTAGCCTATGCCATGGTCATTACTGGCTTGGGAATGGCTCCGCCACTGATTAACATCCGTTTTTTTACAAAATCCAATTAGATAAGAGATTGCAATTCAAGTGAGTTTTTTGACTTCTTAATATTCAGTTAGAATTTCTTTTAAAAATCCATAATTATTATATATAAATTTAAACCAATCAACAAAGAAATAAAATACAAAAAAGTAGAAGGAAACTAAGAAACTCACTTTTAGTTGATGAATCCTGTTAGTCAAACAAACATATCATAATTTTATGATAAGAAAGGCAAAATTAAATTCATATTAAATTATTACAACAATAAATTTAAAAGTACTAAAATTATAATAATCCATAATTTTTTTCTAAGTTATTCAAATATTAACATAATTTAAGGTAAGTTGATCATTTTATGATTTGACTGTTTCTTTTCATTCTTTGGTGAAAAATATTCATCCCCGTTTGTTATGTTTTATTTATGCTTCACATATTACAAAAATAAGACATTCATAAATTAGTTGAGTCGAAACATTAATTAGTTTAGTTAAGAAATAATGAGCAACATAAAATATATACTAAATTATTACAACACTAAATTTATAGATAATGAAAATATAATAAAGCTTAGTTTTTTCTTTAATTATTCAAATTTTAATACAATTTAAAATAAATTTTGAGTTTCAGTCTTATGTATTTGTGTTAAATATTCATAACTACAATTAACTTTATGGAAGTGCCAAGATTCAAATAAGATTATCACCTGTAAAAAAAAAATGTCCTTGTGATTTCTTTTAAAAAAATAATAATAAAGGGACACAATTACTTGTGCTGTCAAGTGGCAATTTATGAATTTAACATTAGGAATAACAAATAAACTTTGATTGTAGAGCAGTAAGGGCAGTTACATATTTTGTAACTGCTCCTAACTGTAATTAAGTGCGACAAATAACAATAGACCCAAATGACAAATAAGAAACGACAACACTATTGGAAGCCGGAATAAATTTGAAATTAAATCCTAAACGACTTTCCAACTTTAAAATTAGGTGTCTGTTTGCCTGGCCAAATGCCCATCGGTATAAGTCAAAATTAGAGTTAGTCGTTAATCAGGTTCACCTATTTTGGACCAAATAAAATAAGACAAATTAATGTTCATGATTTTCATAGGATATGGATCAAGGAAAATAAAAAAAGCATTTAATAAAAAGATAAATACTATTCGTTACTATAAAAGTAAATAATAGTCTTGTCTAAAACGTATTTAATAGTAGTACTTATTTTTAAATGATAAAAAATCAAAATATTTATTGTTAAAAAAATCAAAATATTTAATAAATATATTAAATATTTTGATCCAATATTTCTGTCATCTTATTTATATCAGATTAATAATCATATTTTTCGTTAATCTTATCGAATCGAGTGCCTCTACTACGAGGATTATTCAAGTATATAGGCTGTCTCTTTTTTAGGATAAGTTTTTTTTCTTAATATATTTTATCAACCTTTTTGAGGATAAGTATATTATGTTGCGCCCGTAATAATAAGATTTTGCTGGAATTTATTTTGTGGGCGTAGATAAGAATTTATTTCGCAATTATCCTTTTGGTGCATATTATTGTCGCAATTATAGTTGGTCATTTTTAGTGGCAGGAGTATATTTTTATTTTCCTTAAAATAGTCCATATACTATTAAAATAAAAAGTTTTATGTTAAAGCTATTGTAAAAAAGAAAAAATAAAAAGAACTTGCTCATTAATGGAAATGATGAAATCAGACGAGTATATGCAATCATGGGTGAGAAATTAATACACCTCTCTAAAAATATTTAAATGGTAATAAGATTAAGATGTATATGTTAGAAGAAAATAAATAGTTATAATTTATAAGTTCTTCTTCACACTTCGGCACTTGGCATATGGAAGTTAGAGTAATGCCAAAATGTGTTCACGGATCACTTTAGTGCTAAGCAACACATGTTCCCTTTCGCTCTCTTTGCGGTAGCTGACAATGGCTCGCAAGATTTTAATTGGTTCTACACTTTACAAACCAACCCATGATTGAGCACATTGAAATAGAATAATCACAAGGAATTAGAATTCATTTTATGTTGTTTACACGTACAATACATCGATACAAATAAATAATAGTAGTAACACTTTTAATTTGTTGAATGGTTTAATAATTAATTCCAATACTACATTCACACACACAAAAATGCTGGGCTCCACTCAGGTTAATTGGCAGAATTTACTGCTTAATTTGTGCTGAGTGCAAGACTTATGGGCATAAAAAGAAGGGGTAGACCAGTGTATTTAACTGTTGGGTCCCATTGAGAAACAGTTTTTTAAGGTCTATATTTAAGAAAAGGAGTAGGTTGACTTTACTAATGCATGCAGGTAGAATAGTCTAGCTAGGATATTATTTTACTTTTCAGTTTTTCTAAAGTTCACAGGGGAATCATTAAAGAATGTTTAATAAATTCATTAAATAATTTATTATTTTTCACTGCTTATGTACTTTAGGTCTAACACATTAAATATTTTATTTTTATTTAAAGTTACTTAATTAATGTGATTAAAATTGGAGATTCTAAAACATTTGTATCCCTCTGCACTTATTTGAGGATAAAATCAATTGTAATGTATAGAATATAAATCAATTGTAAAATTACTTAAATATTCTTATTCGAAAAAGATTTTTTCATAGATTTTGCACATTATAGGACATAAATACGTACGTGGCATTTTAAATATTGCTTTTGCTATTGTTATAAGTTAATAGGAAAATTCTTACTAATTGTAAGCATCCCTTTATTGTTAAGTTTTTTTTTTTTCATTTTCTTTTCCGAATGCAAGGGACTAAAGCCCAAACAAAACAGAAACTAGGAAACAAAGTAGCAGGTGCATCAGCACGCAGCATGCTAAAAATAAAATCTGGAATAGCACTGAAAACCGAAAAGTGAGATATGAGGGAAAGAGCCTTAGCCAACATATCAGCAGCAACTTGGTTATGTTCTCTAAAATATGAGAAAAGACAAAACTCACTGGAATTCTTGACAATTCTTAGATATCTTTAACTCTTTTTAAACATCGCGTGAATAGCAGATGCATGACAGATTCAAAAAAAATTCAAACAAACATGCACAGATGAATGTATTTACGTATCGTATAGTAAATAGTAAATTTTATTCAAGCATAGATTATATGTTCGTTAAGTATTTTAGTTATAACAATTTTTCTTTAAGCTAATTAAAGTTGGTATTATGTATTATTTAAAAACATTTATTTTAATTATTGAATTTAAAATTAATAAACCGGTATTCTATAATATATCCGTTGTTTATTTTACTAAAAAATATAATACAGATATTTCTGGTGGAACAAAAAACAGTTAAATAGACCTTGTATACGCATCCATGACGAAGAAAAGTAAACACAACGGTTGCTGCACTTTGTTAAATTTCTTTCTTGGTGAATTCATGAAAACATATGACCCACCATGCTTGAAGCATATGACAAAGGCAGTGCTTTCCTTTCAAGAGAAGAAAATTCAGTGCAAGTTCGTCATGTTTGATGTTTCTGCAATAAATTAAACTTTCCATAAAAAAGATAATTAATCTATGGCTACAGACTTTGATACATCCATGCACCAATTACCAACTAGAAGGGATGGATCTTAGAATCCCTCTAACTTTTCTTTCTATTTACCTTTTTTTTACACGGCGGTATGATCGATCGTATGGGCAAGGGCAGTAGTGGTGACCAAGTCTTCCTACCACCACACATCATAATCGATATTATATATGCATCCGATCAAATTCAAATCCCACATATAATGGAAGGACTGACAAATGTATAGAAATGTTTTTATTGCTATATGGTTATTTAGATTTCATAACCTACATATATAAAAAGGTCGGGATCATTCGAATTGTTAATATGAAATTAATTAGGCTAATCTTAGTTCACCCCCACGATAAGATACAAGAATGATATTGTAAATTTGTATGTATTGTGACTTTATTTTTATATATATACACACTCCCAATTTCATTTAGACTAAAAATGCGGAACCATCCAAGCATAGAAAAATACTTATAGGCAACAAAAAAACTCAGATTTATAATATTATCTCGTGTTATTTAATAGGGAAAAGACACATTTTTTAATAAACAAGTAAACCTATAGTTAACTGTGATAAGTAATATTAATGATGGTTTGATATAATTTCTTTTTCTCTCTCTCAAATTTTTTAAAAAAGGTCAATTTTTTCGTTTATAAGCAAAATTTTATTGAATACTGTATAATGTTAGTACAATTCTAGAAATTTTGGTCAAATAATTACATAACCACAACAAAATTCCATTAAAATCCCAATCATACATAAACTTCATCTTTGATCAAACTAGGAACCAGGAAAACACACACAAAAAAAAAAAAAAATCATCCTAACGCATGTTTCATGTTGTGGAAGTTATATAGACTCAACACTAGGCACTAATTAAACATAGTTGACTTTAAGCTGGGACTAGCTAACATTATTTAGAAACATGTCACACACAAACACACACTTAGTAGGATTAATTAATATGTGCTTCATATTTATTTATAAGAACTATGAATAAGTGATTGGTTTGATGCGACGATATTTTTAAATAAGGTCTCAATTTTAAGTTTTCTAGATAAAAAAATGTTGTTGAAAAAGGAGAATCTCACTAAAGATAGTCTGTCGAATTTTTTGATAGAGATTAATCATCGACAAAATCGATTAATACCCCATACCAATAATATGACTAAAAAAATAAGACTTAAATACATAACTAATCTATCAGGATTAAAAAAATAGTTAGTTTAATTAATAAAAATAATTTATCTTAATTTTATATATTTTAAAATTAATCTTGTCATTAATTTTCTTCTTTCTTTCTAATTATTTCCCAATAAAATTATTTTAATCTAAAAATAATTAATATAATATTATAAAAGACAAAATATATCACTTCTGATTTAAGCCTTGGTAACTAGAAACTGGGAGAGTATTATATGTTAAATCTTTTAAAATGACAATTTTTAATATTTTTTAAGAAAAGCTATTAATTCAAAAATCATTAAAATTAATGATATTTGTTGGATGTATATATTTCAAAATGATTTAGATATTTGAAAATATGTAACAACAATAAATATTTACATATACTTTAAATAATATTATGTGATGCAATAATGCAATATCTAATTATTTTTTAAATTATGCAAAAAATAATAAAAAATTTAAATGTTAGATTCATATTTATTTATTTTGTCAAATTTTTTTTTTAAAAATTTTGATATCTAGTATAAATCGATCTTATTCACACACATGATGAGTAGAAATCAGTTTATATGCACTCTTTAACTGTTAGTGTCTAATGAATGTTTTGTTATAATACATAAATATGATTATAACTTTACATAGGGAAACTATAAAAAATGATAGAACATCTTTGACAGAAAAGTGAGATGGATGACTTTTTCTTTGTTTTTTGTTGTTGTTGGAAACGTGAAATGTCTAATATTTTTAAATGATCATTATTAATTTTTAAATGATTACCTCATTCCACTAATTGAATATTGTTCCGTACATAGTGATCATTTTCTGGAGATATATTTTTCATATAAATATCTTGAGAGAGAGTTTTATCTAACATCAAACTATCAACAATTTTTGTTGGACATTTCTGTTCATAAAATATAGAATACAGTATAATATATATATATATATATATATATGATTTTCCAAAGCCTATATTCAGAGAGAATTTTAATAAAAAATATTAATACAATAACTCAATAAGTACGTGAGTATGCTTTTTTTTAATCAAAATTACCAGTACTTTGAAAATTGAATGAGTCATCATTAAACTGATGAAAGAATTCACTTATTAAACAGATTATATAGAATATGAGTATATTGCATAAAACAATATTACATAAAACAATATATAGAATTGGCAAGGAAGAGGATAAAGCTATTTTACAAGTAACTTGATAGAGTTATCCAATAAGTTTATATTTTTTATTTACTTATTAAACATACATTTATGAGAATATATTAAAATATTACATAAAACAATATAAGAATTAGGACCGGGATCAAGCTACAAGTAACTTGATAGAGTTATTTCGTCCAATAATTCTTTATCTGTGTGTCTGTGCTAAATAAATCAAATTTAGATTTTTTATAAAATTATTTAATACATTCATTAAATAAATATAACTGAATTTGTATAAAAAATACTTTTTAAAATATAATGAGTAAATATTAACTGTAAAATTATCCAACACAAACATTTGATTTATTTAAAGTTTAGGTGCGGATTATTGATTTTTTTTAACAAGTGATTTTGAAAGTTCAAATCCTGAACGTTCAATTGGTTTAAATATTTTAAGAGAGAAATTTTCTGCTCATATTAGTTATTTACAGCTAGAATACATAATTACCTGCTGTGTGTTTCTACTTAAAACTATATTTAAAATCTATTTTTCACCCATAGATTAATATAGCATTTTTCAATTCTCGAGAAGCATCATGTATTACATAATTTCAACACATTTTACTTAACAAAAACGAGAAATTCTTATATGCATCTGGAGCAAGACATTTTCTTGCTCTGATCCATTCATTTTTTGCCATGTCAGTAATTTACCTAGAAAAAATAAAAATTGTCATTAATCTATTTAGAAAAATTAAAAATTGTCATTAATATAAGAAACAACAATAATCCACAATGTTCACATGACAAACAATGAATGAATCAGAACAAGAAAAATATCTTCTCCAAGTACACCTAAGAATTTCTCTTACAAAAACACATGTTGCATAACCTTGAGAAAGAAAAAATTAAAACTGGTTGCGCTACCAGTTTTGAGTTGATTTGCCAATTCACTACATGTTGCACTTTTTTTTTTTTTGGTTAATTAGATAGGATATTTTACTCACATGTAATTTCTTTTTGTCCACATCAGTCAATTCAAATGGCTCATGGTTATCAAAATTTTGGGCTAGTCTAGCTTGGATTACAAAATTTTGTACTGACTCGAACCCAATTGGACAAATTGAAACACAGTTCATCTTTAAGTTTTCGATCACTTTCTGAGATTGAAATCTGAAAGCACAATGAATTAACAAGTAGCGTGTATTAGGTAAGAATCAGTCAAGGTTATAAATATTATAGCACGAATGTACAACACGTACAGGAATGACTTGGATTGATTTTCACTTTTGAAGGTGTTATTTATATATTATAAATATTTTAGTCGATCAGTTGTGACAAAAACTTGATCCAAAGGCCTTGAATGTGTCATAGTTTTCGTTTTTCTTTATAAAATAAACAAATTGGATAAAGATGCATAACAATTTCCTAACAGTTCAATTTGACACCATATATATATATATGGCTAGAGCATCGACTACTTCTATAATTTTATATTATATTAGAGCCACAGTTGCTTTATTAAAATTAATTATTTGTGTCATTATGGCTGCTTATATATCATTTTACTAGTGGTTTATATAATTTCCTTAATATAACATACACATGCTAAAAGAAAACAAAACTATATGACACAGTCAGGGCATTTGGAAACTTTCGCCATTTCATCACTACAAACAAAGTCTAATATATTATTATAGAAGTCCTCGTCCTCGTCCTCATCAAATGATTCCTTATTGTGCTCAAATTGAATCATACAATTACAAAGCTATAACTTGACAGTGTTTTATATAAATAAACAGACATTCATTGTCCTAAAGTGTGCGATAAGCGGAAGTGCTGGAAGCTACACTACACACATACAAAACAGGTCTTACGCTTCAACAAATACATTCTATTTCGCTGATGCATGTTATATGGTCAGAACAACCCAGAGAGACCTTCGGCCTTTCAGAATCAAACCAGGGTTTATAGCCTTCCCACATGGCTCTTATAGTTTTGTGCATATCAACCATCTTTGGCCTTTGCTTTAAAGAACCTTTAACACAGTCACATGCAACTTCGAGGAGACCAAGGATTTTATCGTCAAAACCCTTCCCAATGATAGATTCGTCAATGGTATCATAAAAATCAGCAGGATCAGTGAACAAGTTAGTGCTGATATAGTTCATCAACTGGCCATTAACACTGTCAGAAGAATCAGTCGTTGAACTTAATCTTTTCCCTGTTATAAGTTCAAAAAGGATTATTCCAAAGTCATAGACATCCTTCTCAGCAGAACCCTTCACCCCATGTCCATCAATCAAAAACAATTTCATCCTCACATGATCTTCAACTGTCTGTTTTAGAAATTTTGCCTTCTCAAAATTGGAAATTTTGGGCTCAAAATACTTGTCTAGCAAGACACACTCTGAATCTAAATTAAGATGGAATATCTTGCACCCTTTATGGAGCCAAGATAAACCTCTTGCAATCCCAAGTGCAATGTGAATTCTCTCTGGCCATTCTAGTTTTATTTTTTGATCTCCTTCATCAGAATGGAACCAATCACTGAGTCTTCCATTAGACATGTACTTATACACCAAAATCCTTTCTCTTTTTTCTATGCAGAATCCTACCAATGGAGCTATGTTTCTGTGCCTGTATCTCCCCGGAATCATTGTTTCAAGTAAGAATTCCCTCTTGTATTTATCAGCATCATATAGTCTCTTAACTGCTAGAAAACAGTTATTTGGTACCTTTGCCTTGT
>PYAF01001527.1:1863632-1879263 GCA_007407185.1 Glycine tomentella
AAATGTATGAATAGCCATGCAACATTAATAACACCATGAATTTAGGTGATCCTACACTTCAAATTCATGCATGTATTAATATATATAATACTTTTTAATAAAAATAAAGCATGTTCGTGTGTGTTACTATCGGGTAATCGAGTTCATGTATGGAATATTATGGTGATTGTCAGTTTTATTCTAATGGCTCTACTCTTCCCAGACTCAATGGATTGGATTGAATTGACTCACCAATCACCGGATTGAGTTTTATAATTATTAAATATTTTTTGACAAATGTCAATGAATGTTTTTAGAATAGTTTAAGAAAATAAAAGAGAAAAGTATTTTATTGAGATTGATAAAAACGTGTTCCTCATAATTTTTAAATGTTTTTCCATATAATATTTAATAAAAAATTCTCTTTTAATTTTTTAATCAGTATTTTAAAAATAGTGGTTAATAAGATTCATATTTTTTTATATATTATTTTGTAAACTATTCACTTGGGCAAAAATCACATTGTATAACAGTTTTTTACATTAGTTATAAGATAACTAAATTAATATATATATATACATATATATATATAACTTTGGTTCTTTTATTTTGTAAAATTTATAATTTTGTTTTCTTATTTTAAAATAAATTATTTGATTCTCTTATTTTAAAAATAATCATTTTTGTTCGATTCTTAATTTTGTCTGCATTTAAAATTTCTTACATTTTAATCAATTAAATCATTTATTAATGATATATATACTTCTATTATTGTTCATTGGAAGCAAAGTGAGGTTTATCTATTGGCTCACTTAGAATGAATGAGTTTGAAAACAAAGGAAATTAAGGAAATACTAACTTTTTATTTGATGTAAACACTTTTATATTTGATTTTTTTTTTTGTAAACAAAGAATATCAAAAGTCACTGATTTAAGTGGTTCGACATTTATATCCATTGACTAATGATTAAAACTTTGATCTTCGTCTTAGAAATATGATCACGACTGGAGGTATTATTTTACTTTTAAAGTGGAGCGTTCGATAAAAAAAGAAGATTAATTAGATGACAAATGGAAATCTCATTTACCTCTTGGTTATAATAATAAAATAACTAGTATGCAATATTTCTATAGTTTCTGGATGTTAATTAGGATGTACTGACATTGTAAATTCTTTTACATCGTTAACTTTTGTAATGATTAGTTTAAAACACACGTAAGATGATTTTTAGTTAATGGACAGAAGATTAAATTAAATTAATTTTTTATTTGTTTTTATGAATATTTATAATTTTCTGATTTTAAAAATGAAAATTAATTTTCAGTCGCACTTCTTTCCAAACATATCCTTACTTTTCAACATCTACCCAGAATTAGTTATGTTTAATCAAGAATAATTTTTAATCCTCTTACATATCTTCCTACAAATCTTCCTATTACATTTTATGGATACTTGTCATAAAAGGTAATAAAAAGAGAGTTAGCATTACTCTTTAATTAATTAGGAACAATAGCTGGTCATTTTAACGATTTATTCAGCGCTGTTGCAACTTAAAATAACTCGATTTGAAAAGAGCATAAGGAGAATATACAGAGCGCATATATATTACAGATTGGAGATAAAAACAACATTATATTGTCAAACTCCTACCTACCAAAAAGTTATTGTCAAACTCATACCCGATTTGAAGTCCATATATTTTGGGGCCCAAAAGTACATGAATTGGTCATACTATTGGATTGGGCTTCTCTGTATACTTCTATGGGTTGTGCTAAATACACTATACAAATTTCTAATATATTATATTTGAATAGTGTACGGACGAAAATGTCCTTCACGATTTGAAGGTTACGATTCTGTAATCTTCATACGAATTACCGAATCTGTAAGATATGCGTTATGCGGATTGGATAATCCAATATCTATCCGAACTCCCTTTACCTGTAGGAATACATCTTGGATCTGTCGATTGTGTTATGGCCAAAGTTCTACTAATGGTCACTTGGTGGAATTAGGAGCAGTTGTAGGTATTATCGCGGGCCAATCCATTGGAGAACTGGGCACTCAACTAACATTAAGAACTTTTCATACTGGTCAATGAAGACTTGGTTCATCCTACACTTACACGTCATGGGCATCCTGTTTTTCTATGTTATATAGACTTGTATGTTACTATTGAAAGTGGTGATATTATACATAATGTGACTATTCCACCAAAAAGTTTTTATTAGTGTATTAAATATACATTAAAAAATTTAGTATTATATATCAACATTAATTATTTTTTAGTATAATTGTCTTATTAGCTCAGTTGATTAGAACATCACTTTAATAACTTGAAGGTCACATATTCGAGATCTATTTTATTTATTCAAAATAATCTAATCACCTGAAACATTTTAAACATGTTTTTTAATAGAAAAAACCTAAAAACTAGATATCTCATTGATAGAAGGTTTCACGTTTCTGAATTCGAACTGATATATGACTGTATTCTTTTCAATAGAAAGAACCTATTTCTTTAAAAAGTACAAAACAAAACAACCCCTTTTCACCCTGTTTGGTTGGAATGTTTATGTATTGTACTCTTGTCTCCTATTCTCTGTTCTCTTTATCTTCTCTCGGACGAGTAGTGTCAGGGGGGAACATTTATTTACCAAAAAGGACTATATGATGTAACGTGATTCGTAAATAATTTTGTTTTTTATTTGTTCTTTTTATAGTAAAAAGTTAATTTAATCCTTTATTTGTGTGTATAAAGATTAAAATAATTTAATCTTTTTATTTGTTCTTGAGCTCCTGACTGCATATCTAAGTTATAAAAGAAAGAAAAATATTATTTACCAAAAGGGAAGAGAATAAGAATCAAAACTAGAACATATCTCGTAGTTGGGCTGTGTTGTGTCTGCATGAGAACTAGTAAAGGGCATTATCCGACGCAAAAACACATGGCATCTTTATTAAAATGCCAAGTTGTGGTGGGTCCCTTCTCTCGCAAGCTACATTATCGATTCGATGACTATGATCTTTCACCGACCTAAACAAATAGTACTATACTTGTCAGAGTGTTGAGTGTTGAAAAAATCATCTAAATTGTGTTGATTCTTAGACAGAGTGTTAAGTGAATTATAAATTGATTTTATGGAATTGAATTAAATTTATAATTCACTTTTTTGACATTATGTTATGTTAGAGCAACGGCATTAGCATAGATTTGGCAACGCTGTCTTCATCGATATCAACCACTCTCAAACATACCGAACACTCGTCCTCCTTCTATCTCATTCCATTTATTAAACAAAACCATCTTTTCAACAACATAATTCGGACACCCTTTATAGCGATGGAGGAGTTGGCCCTTTGCTTTCTCTAACTCTAGCTAGGATTGAGAAACAAGAACAATATCAACGACAACAAGTTGAAGAGAGTGGTTTTTTCAACTTTTAATAATGGCGGTGGAGTATCAGTGTTGTGAAACTCAGTTTTTCATACGTTTATTGATAATACTGCTGCTTGTGTTGTTTGCTGGATTGATGTCAGGGCTCACTTTAGGACTCATGTCCTTGAGTCTTGTTGATCTTGAGGTTCTCGCTAAGTCTGGCACCCCTCAGGATCGCAAACATGCTGGTAATTTCTCAACATAATAATGAAAAACATGCATGACTTTTTCAGATTTTGTTTATTGTTTAAAAGTTTAAACCATCTACTAATTACGGTTAGACTTTTTAACTTTCAACTTTTAGATATATTTTTTGGAGGGGGGAGGGGGTATCAATTAGTTATGTAATATCTTTTTGATTTCTGTGGAATTCTAAAACTGAAATAAGGTAGCTTTAATCAGCTTTCTTAAAGTGACACTTTAATATTTGGATAAAAAAAATAAGCAGGGCAGAAAATAAAATCAAGTGTACTTGGTGATTTGTAGTTTTAATCCATGAATTTCTTGGATACATGTGAGTATGTGACTGCAGTTTTTTAGTCACAATTTAAGTCTTTCCCTTCCCAAGGTAATATGAGAGAGCTTTGTCGCTGTAGAATAGTAATAACATTGTTATGGATGTTGTTTTTTGAATCTTGAGCTGTTTTAACTTGTGTTTTTGTGATTACAGCGAAGATATTACCTGTTGTCAGAAATCAACATTTGTTGCTTTGCACCCTTCTAATTTGTAATGCTGCAGCCATGGAGGTACAAGTAAAAATACGTATTAGTGTGCATTTAATCAAATGTTTATGCCAAAACATCCAGCTAATATTGGATATGGGTGCTTTTGTCAGGCACTTCCTATCTTTCTTGATAGTCTTGTTGTCGCGTGGGGTGCTGTCTTGATTTCAGTAACATTAATTCTTCTATTTGGTGAGGTGAGAAAGCTTTTTCTCCTTATATGTTTAAATAAAATACATGCATATCACAAGTTAGAAACTGAGTACACTACACCCCTTTCAACAATAACTTATTGGCAAAGTCAGAAGTTCATGTTCAATCTTGATTCATTAATAACCGGAAATAATTCAGACCAGATCTTGAGAAGTAGTTGATGTTTTGTTTTGTAAATCGGACTTGTTACTGTTCATTTTCCAATCATTGAGAATCATAGGAATATCTTTGGACTCGGTTGCTCTGCTTGCAGTGTAAAATTTCTGACATCTGTTTACTTGTGTGTAGATTATACCACAATCAATTTGTTCTCGGTATGGCTTAGCAATTGGTGCAACGGTGGCTCCATTTGTCCGGGTTCTTGTATGGATATGCTTTCCTGTTGCTTATCCAATTAGCAAGGTGACATACAATGAGCAGATTTTTTGTTGGTACTTTTAGTTTTATTTGAGTAAAGATGGACCCAATTTAATTAGTTAACTTTTTCTTTTCCTTACTTTCTTGTTTATTTTTACATTTATTTGGGGTTCCAGTTGTTGGATTATTTGCTGGGGCATCGACATGAAGCCCTTTTCCGCAGAGCTGAGTTGAAAACACTTGTAAATCTGCATGGCAATGAGGTCTGTATCAGACCTTTATGATGTTTTTGGATTGAAACAAAGGCATGCATCAAATATATTGATTCATTGTCTCTTGAAGCTGAAGACTTGTATTGTATCTGTCCTCATTTTGTTTCTTCATCAGTATGCTGCAGTTTACTACCTCTTGTTTCCAATGTGAATAATGTCACCGAGGGTTATCTTACCTTCTCTTGTGGTTATTTAGACTCCTTCACTATGACACTCATGCTTCCTTATGTTGTTGCTGTTCCATGATGAATTGTATTATATTAGGCTGGAAAAGGTGGAGAACTGACACATGATGAAACCACAATCATTGCTGGAGCGCTTGAACTCTCTGAGAAGACAGCCAGTGATGCCATGACTCCCATAACTGATATATTTTCTATTGATATTAATTCAAAGCTTGATAGGTAAGGACTCTATTTGTGACTCAAAAAAATTACAAATTAAAACTAGCTTTTGTATCTTATACAGCATTTTGTCATCAAACTGAATGCTTATTATTAAGCAGATATTTGATGAATCTAATATTGGAGAAAGGGCATAGCAGAGTTCCTGTCTATTATGAGCAGCCTACAAATATTATTGGACTTGTTCTGGTATGTAATTATGTATAGAGTCTCTTATTTTTCTTTATTCCTTCAGTATTGAACAATCATCTTCTGCTATGTGAAAACTTATAAAAAATAAAAACCACAAACAGTATTACTCTAATTTCTTTAAGCTTCAATCTGTTAACTTTCTTTCCATCAAGATTATTGCAGATTTGCAGAAGTTGATTATTTTTGTCTGTTCGACCAAAACTATGTTGCTAGGTTTTGACAAACCCTCAGGCATCATTTTTCACAAATTTAGAAAATTTTAAAGCAGCTTAAATTGAAATTTAGCCTTGACATGTGACATTGCCAATATTTGAGAGTCAGACTAAGATTTGAATTTATATTTCCTTTTCGTTTGCTCCACATATCATTTGTTTTTCTCCACGCCATCTATTTCTTGCGATTGTACATTACGTTTGCTTTAGATTTAAGCATGCACTCTTGTTACTTTCAGGTCAAGAATTTATTGACAATTGACCCAGAAGAAGAAATACCCGTGAAAAATGTGACCATCCGAAGAATTCCAAGGTATTTTTTTTATATGTATTGCAATTTTTATGGATGACATAATATAACCACCGACGTAAATGGGTATTATATTATCATACATTCACATCTAAATTATTACATATATTAACAGGGTTCCAGAAAAGTTGCCACTTTATGATATTTTGAATGAGTTCCAGAAGGGCCATAGCCACATGGCTGTTGTTGTCAGACATTGTGAGAAGACAGGGCAACAGTCTTCCAACAATAATGCCGATGGTAAGCATATGCTGAAAGCGAAATACCAACTTGGAACATTTTCTAACACATTCTTTAAACATAGTCTCATGTTAAACTAGTATTTATCTTTGAATTTTTCTACAACATAAATATTTTTAATTGGTTTTAAAAAAAATATTGAATCATTTTTGCATGACTGATATTGTATTGAATGAATATTAAATAATGCCATTAATTTCACATCATACTAAATGCTCTCCGTGTCTCTAATACCTGTGAAATGGATTCAGTGAGAGATGCAAAGGTAGATATTGATGGGGAGAAGACTCCCCAAGAGAATATGTTGAAGACCAAGAGGTCACTCCAAAAGTGGAAAAGCTTTCCAAACTCAAATAATTCGAATAGGGGTGGTTCCCGAAGCAAAAAATGGTCAAAAAATATGTACTCGGATATTCTGGAAATAGATGGAAATTCACTTCCAAGTTTGCCCGAAAAAGAAGAAGCTGTTGGAATAATTACAATGGAAGATGTCATTGAAGAGCTTTTACAGGTATTAAATTTATATAGGTCACTCTAAACAATTTTATTTGCACTTGAATTCCTGTATTGACATCAATATTAATTTATATGTAGGAGGAGATCTTTGATGAGACGGATCATCATTTTGAAGACTCATGACAATGATCTTTCTATATAACTAGGTAGATTAGTATTTCACAATCTTATCTTGGTGTTTAGATTCGTTTCGTTGGTAATTAGATTAGATGAATCAAAACAAGTATTCGGGGATGTGGAATTAATGTGATTGGAACGTAACAAGCCATGATCCATGGGAGAATCTATTTTTGTTAATACGTTCACATCAAATTTTATTTTCCATTTTCTTTATGTTATGTGTATCAACATCGGTATTTTATGTAAGGTAGAGGAGCATGCCAGCAATGCATTATGCGACACAAATATGTAGATAGTATGATGCTTGTATTGATTGCATTTGCGTATGAACCGAAAGGGTTTCAGATACAGTATACAATAATACATTTGGACACATCCTCCATTCCTCCGTAATAATTGAAAAGACAATCATGGGTATGTTTCTCAACAAAAAAATAAATAAATATGCTTGTTTTTTTTTTTTAAAGTGATAATCATGGTGTGTTGACTGTAATCCAGAATGTGAAATGGTTGAGACCTGGGTAAGTAATTAAGGTGGCGAAGGGAGACAAGTTTCTTTTTAAGAAAATGTTTAATTAATTAAACCTTTTCTTAAAATTATTTAAATTGCATTTGTCTTCTCCATTTATTTTATTATATATCAAGATATTGAAGAGAAAAAAAAAAGGTGAATTCATTTTTTTAAATGAAATAAATTAGAGGATATACAAATAAAGAAATATAAGATTGGTCAAGTCTTTAAGAAAAAGAAGAGAAAGGTCGTAAGTTGCTATATTTGATTAATGGACTTAAGTCGTTGCTATTTGTGTTTATTATTGTTGTTGGTATATAAATAATGACATAAACATTAAATTTGACTTAAAAAATTTAAATGTTTTCTTAACTTGAAATTAAATATTAATCTTATAATAAAAGAGTGTAATTTTCAAAATTAAAGTTGAATGCAACACAATTTAAACATTTCTGAAGGATATCAAGTGTAATTTATTAGAGATAGAAATATGCTTGATAAGAAGGTAGTCACCATCAATTTATTTAATTTAAGAAAAAAATTAAAAAGTTTGAAGACAAGTTTGTGAAAATAAAATAAAAATTCTCATTCATTTATATAGAGGGAAGGGACTGGAGATTAAACTTCATAGCATTTTTAATGTAATAATCTAAAGAGGCTACTTTAAAGTTAATGATGTAAGTGATAATAATTTAACATATTAAATTACTCTACAAAGTAAGTAGCGGTAAAAACAAATAATCAAATAAATAGGATTAATTACATTATTAAAGCGTTATTAAATATTTAAAGAAAAATAGAAAATAAATTCAAAATTTATATGTCGATAAAACAAATGCAAGGAACCCAAAAGATGTGATATAAGTAACAAGTAACTTGAGTCCTTTAAATATATGTTTGGAGTTTGATCTCTTACTATGTGAATAGAATAACACATATAAAGAGAGGAGATTCTTCTTAGCTTATACTCTATTTCTTTTAAGAGATTAGTCTCATAGCTCCTGGGTGTGAGATAACTTACATGAAGTTTAAATCGATACAAGTTGACTCAATTAATTAAATACTTTATGTTCTAATGGAGTTGAAGATAGTACAGTATCCGCTATTCAAACTTCATTATCAATTGCCGATGGATAATATTATAAGTAAATGTATTAATTGAAAAATTAAATTAACTTATTTATTTTTTAAAAATATTAATATTTTTTTGAAGGATAAAATAAAGTCGTTTGGAATAGAAATCAAAACAGTATTATAATTCTTAGAATACTGGTTAAGGAATTAATAAATTAATTTTTTATTATAAATTATGTTAAGAGTTATTTAAAATTATGGTAAAATTACATTAATAGCATTTTTCAATATTTTTTTTTCATTTTCAAGCATTTACCTTTTTTGGGGTCAGGGTTGCAAATAAGGAAGGCCCAGAGACCCAACATAAGTACACGAACAAAGTGGATCACGGCCCACGAGTGCGTACAGGAACGAATTCGAAGGGGAGCTAAACTCTGAGGCGTGAAATACTTTTAACTGACACCCCAGCTGACACAAGGTTTTCACTTTTAGTACCATTTACTAAACCACTAGACTCTTTTCCTGGATAGTTGTTTGACTTTGATGCATTTAGTTTCTCTTGAGCTAAGATACCCTGCTGCATGAATGTGTGGATTACTTGTGTAGTTTCTAACTAATTTTCGTTGAATTCTAAAATTGAAACAAGATTGCTTTATAAATCTAGTTTTTTAAGTCTCACCTTATTAGGAGAAAAGGACATGATACAATTATTGAATCTGGCTCTCTGAACTTGTGTTTCAATATTTTATCTTTACAGCAAAGATATTGCCTTGTTGTCAGGAATCAACATTTATTGCTTTGCACCCTCCTAATTTGCAATGCAATAGCCATGGAGGTACAACTAAAATCACGTGTCAGTGTGTACTTAATCACATGGATATACTGTAAGATCCACACTATATTGGATAATGGTGTTGCTTTTGTCAGGCACTTCCAATTTTTCTCAATAGTCTTGTTGTGGCGTGGGGTGCTATCCTGATTTCGGTGACATTAATTCTTCTGTTTGGTGAGGTGAGAAAGTGTTTTTTTCTTCTCATAAATATGTTAAATCAAATGCATACATATCACAGGTTACAACCTGAGGACACTACATCCCTTTTGACACCAAGTAATGGGGAAAGTCTGAAACACATCTTCAATCATGATTCATTCATCAGTAAAAATATTTCAGATCAGATCGGAAGAAGCAGTCAATGTTTGTAAATCAGACTTAGTATTCTTTGTTTTCCAATATTTTCAATGATACTGATACCTTTGGTAGTGATGGAGGTCCTAACTCTGCTGGATTGCTTCTTTTTGGCACATATTTACTTAATACTCTATAAGAATATCTTGGCATCAAGTTATTCAGCTTGTTAAAGAATATTCTCTAACATCTGCTTACTTCTAAGAAGATAATACCCCAATCAATTTGTTCTCGGTAAGGTTTAGCAACTGGTGAGAAAGTGGCTCCAGTTGTCCGTGTTCTTGTATGGATATGTTTTCCTGTTGCATATCCAATTAGTAAGGTGACATACATAAAGCAGAATTTTTATTGATACTTCTTTAGTGTTATTTGAGTAACTTTACCAAATTTAATTTGTTAGTTCTTAATTTTCTTTTCCTTGTTGACATTTTGTGCATTTATTTGGAATTCCAGCTGTTGGACTTTTTGCTGGGGCATCGACATAAAGCCCTTTTCCACAGAGCTGAGTTGAAAACACTAGTAAATCTGCATGGCCATAAGGTCTGTATCAGATTCAGAGCTACATGATGCTTCTTTGGGTTGAAACAAATGCATGCATCTATAATTCATAAGTTTGTTAGTTCATTTACTCTTGAAATTGAAGACTTGTTTTCAGTGCTCTTCATTTATTTCATCAGTATGCTGCAGTTCACTACATTTTCTTCCTACCTTGATCGAGCAAGATTGTCTCTAGTGAAGGATGTCTATGGTCTATTTAAAAAAAATGTTCACTGCATTTTCTTTTCCAATGTGAATAATGTTATCATCTTCTCTTCTGGTTACTTAGACTCCATTTGGAAACTCTTGTTTCCTTATGTTGTGCACTAATGATGTATTGTTTTAGGCTGGAAAAGGTGGGGAACTGACACATCATGAAACAACCACCATTGCTGGAGCACTGGAACTTGCTGAGAAGACAGGCGATGATGCCATGACTCTCATAACTGAAACATTTTGTATTGACATTCATTCAAAGCTTGATAGGTAACGTGTCTCAAAAAATTATAAATGTAGCTCTAGCTTTTGCATTTTTCACAATTTTCTGTCATCAAGGGTTATTATTAATCAGGTATTTGATGAATCTGATATTGGAGAATGCGCATAGCAGAGTCTCTGTCCATTATGATCAGCCTACAAATATTATTGGACTTATCCTGGTATGCATGCAGTCTGTTATTTTAGTTTAATCCATCAATAACAGCCATTTTGCATTATGTGACAACGTTAATCCACAAAATAGTTTTGCATCAATTTCATTGAGATTCAGCGTTTCAACTTTCTTCCAAGAGGATTATTATTTCTTATGATTGTACATTACGTTTGCTTTATCCACTTCTTACTTTCAGATCAAGACTTTATTGACAATTGACCTAGAAGACGAAGCACCCGTGAAAAGTGTGACCATACGCAGAATTGCAAGGTATTTTGTTTATGTTTTCCAAATTTAATGAATACTAACATATTATATCCACTGAAATTCAAATTAATGGCATTATATTACCACAAATTCATATCTAAAAATTACATATATTAACAGGGTTCCAGAATCGATGCCACTATATGATATTTTGAATGAGTTCCAAAAGGGCCATAGCCACATGGCTATTGTGGTCAAACACTGACAAGACAGGTTATCAATCTTCCAATAATAATGCCTATGGTAAGCACATGCTGTAATCAAGTTAAACAATGCAAACTGAAAACTTCTTGCACATCACAATAAGTTCTCCATGTGTCTCCAATGCCTGTGAAATAGACTCAGCTTCTTTTGTGAAAACCAAGATGTCATGCCATAAATGGAAAAGCTTTCCAAACGCAAATAACTTGAAGAAGGGTAGTCCTCAGAGCAGAAAATGGTCAAAGAATATGTACTCATGTATTTTGAAAATAGATTGAAATTCAATTCCAAAGCTACCAGAAAAAGAAGCTGCTGTTGGAATAATTAAGATGGAGGATGTTATTGAAGAGTTTTTTAAATCTTATATTGACATCAATATTTATGTGTAGGAAGATGTCTTTGATGAGACGGATCATGATTTTGAAGACTCGTGACAATAATCTTTTCATTAGACCAGCCAGCTGTCTTTCACATACTTATCTTGGTGTTTAATAGTTAATAAATACTATTTGACACGGCAAAGTGCTCACGTTTAACAGTATTTCTAACAAAATTGTGTATACCACAAGTCCAGAAGATATTCCCTAAAACATAGACAAGGTATATTGTTGCAATGTGCTTGGAGTATCATTTCTGCATATGCGGCTCCCTTAACTACAAAATATTATTTATCATTCGAGAACTTAACATTGGCAAACAAATCTACTGGTAAATTGGTATTGGTAGGCCAAAGGATACAGTGGCTAAACCTCAACATGTCATCAAAATGGGGGACATTTTGTCCGGTCCCGGATAGTCTTGTAGGGCTTTGGAATATATAATTTTCTACACGTTACATTATTTCTGGTTTGTCATTGTGCAAAAATTCCATGACTCATACTATCGTATGAAGGGAAAAACACATCGAAGTGAATGGTGCTGTAATTATAGTGGGGTGAAGATGGAAAGACAAAATATAACTTTTAATATGATACGGGAGAAGAAAATCTCCATGCCATTCATGGTTTGGTAGTGAGGTTGACCAGTTGATGAAACAGAAGGTGATATGCTCAAAACAACTTAATGAGGGTGAAAGCCAAGACAAGCAACCGATGGTGAAGGATTAAGAAACCTAATCAAGTGCAATGATGGATAGTCTTAAGTAAATTTTTAAGTGGGCAAACAACTAGCTTAAATATTCTCCCTTAACAAATGTCAATTGAAATTAATAATTACTTTTACATTAGATGGCCAAACGGGTTGATGTTGCATTTGATGTTACAGAAAATTATCTGTACACGAGTTTCATCCAAATTGCCTGTATCCGCTAGTCATCTGAGAATATCAAGTTACAGAAGAAACTCAGTGATGATGTTTACGTCTTTTCTCCTCCCTTTTCTTTTTCTTATGCTTAGATTTATCTTTGGACCTGTGCTTCTTTGAACGCTCCTTGTCTGAGTTCTTAGAATGAGACTTTTTACTCTTTTTCCGCCTTTCTTCATGAAGCTCATCCTCATCAGAAGATTCATATGGTCTCAATGACAGCGGCTTCTCTGGACCATAAATAACACGACATTCCCTAACATCGGGACTAGTATTAGGCTCCTTGTCTGAATGAGGAAGGTAAGGTCCAGTCTCATCCATCCTTGGACCAACAGCACCTCTGCCTCGTTTGGTCCTGCACCAAAATGGAGTTTTTTCAGTTTAAAATAATCAGTAGAAAGAAAGAGATATTACATGAAGGTATGCATGCTCATAAAACAACAGAAAGCATGAGAGATATAATACCTTGAGTGTAGAAACTCCTCAAGCTCTTCATCCTTTAAACCTTCCAGACCATGCTCATAGGCTCTTTCACTTGAGCTTGAGGTATAGGCACTAGTGCTTTTATCCACTACAGCATGTCTTCGTGGGCTTCTTGATGAGTTTCCATCCCTATTGCTTCTGTCACTACTGCTTTTATCTTTTGATGTGTCTTTAACCCGTCTCTCCAGCTCATATTCTCTTTTACTTGAACATGAAGCAGAGGAGGTCCTAGTGCTATTATCCATATCAGCATGTCTTCCCGTGCCTCTAGATGACTTATCATCCCTATGGCTTCTATCTATTGATTTTTCTTTAACCCGTTTATCCAGCTCCAGTTCTTTTTGCCGTAATCGCCACATCTCATTCACTTCCACAGCTCGATTTGCTGGTAGAAAACACCAAAAGAAATTCAATTCAGTATAACTAATATAAATAAACTATCAGCTCAACATATAGACATCCTATTTACTGTACAACATTCACAAACAGAGGAGGATGGTGATCCTGTCACAAACATTTGAGAAATGAAGTTAAATTTCAATATTTGACTTGGGTGAAGTAGTCATGAGCTTCATTTAGTAACAATCATGTTTTGCCAGGAACCACTTGCACTTGAGTAATACTGGCTCGTTGCGCTAGCAAATAAGCTGCATTGAAGTATATGCATGGAATTTTTTTATCATCTAGCAACAGTAAGTTGTTTCCCTCCTTGCTCCTTCCTACCCCCCAAAAAAATAAAAGTTCAATAAGAATTGTTTCATACTGATGGGTATACCCAGCATTCACAAAATAGAGAAATGAAAAGATGTATTAACACAATCAGGATAGATCAAAGTGTGAAGCAGTAATATTATTTCCTAATTCCAATAAAAATGACAGAACTTTCTTCAAAGCACAGCCATTAAACATAAGACAATGTAGAATAATAGTAAAGGAGCTCTATCTAAAATAAGTGACTAAGAGATAACCTTGTTGCACTCCACGTACAGTTGCAGTAAGAAAACGTGAATTTGGCCGGGCACGTATATTAGGCTTGCTTAGATAAGCTAGAACTCCTTCCCTTTCAGACTGCCGCCGTAATTCTGCTGCTTCCCTCATAAGCATGGCAGCTAATCTGTTTTCCGTCTCCAAATCCATTTGAGTGGCTGGCCATATTACCCAAAAGAAAGAACAACAGGAATAAGACTTTAATTGAATGAATAACATACACAAAAATAACGAAAACAACTATAGGATGCTGAGCTGTTTTGTACTGGGAAGGGCTAAGACACCAAATAAGCAGGAAAAAGCAAAAAATTGAAAGGTTTAATTACTCAAATGTTCCCTACACACACTTTTTAATTATAATATCTGTCAACGAATTAAAAGGTGTGTGTATAGAGACTAAAACAAGTAATTTCTAGGTGTAGGGACTAAAAAATAAAGACAAAGTATAGGGATCAAATGAATAATTAAAACAAAACAAACAAAACTATGAATTCACATATTACAGACGTTGCTAAGTTCCAGAGGCCCTATCAATGCAAAATATTAATAAAGAACCTAAAATCTTGTGGTTACAACCACAAGAACCATTCAGTCTTTTAATATATTAAACGGCTTGTCGTTGTTAAGTGCAAAACCCTGAAGAAAAGCTTTTTCCATTTCAAATTAATCCAAAATTCCCAATCCCGATCCCAAAGAGGTTTTAGGGCATGGAAGGTAGCAGTCAAATTATCATTAACGTAGGATCCTTAAAATGCAGAAAACAATAAAAACAATGCTGCCTGTCTCATCTCACCACATTGGGGAACCATGATCACACAAGAAGTGAACTAAAGCAAAGGCATGAACATGATGGTATTTCAATTCAATGGTGTATAATTGAAAAGAAGATGATGATGGATGCAGCAGAAAGTACCAATTTGTGGCTGAAAGAGGGTTGAAGTGCACGTCGGAGGTGGCAGCGGCAGGTTCCTTTGTTGAAGTTTCTCTTCGATCAGTGACGGTGGTGCCGCTCGTCGCGATCCCTGTCCCCACGTTCACGATGAGAGAGAGAGAGAGAGAGAGGAGTCAGCAATGGATCCTATCCCTAGATAGGGTTAAATTTATGCACTTTTAATACATTTTTAATCTTTAATTTTTAATTCTCATCAGATTAAAAATAAAAATGCATAATTTATATAACTTTTAAAAACCAAAAAAGAATGAAAGTTAATTAGAGATTAATTTAAAGATGTTGTGTATTAAAAATTAATTATTTTTTATGTAATCAGAGCTAGTATTTTAGCTTTTATATATATTGTATAAAACGAATGCTTATTTTTATATAATTAAAACTCATAATAATTAATGTTTTTATTATATAAATTATATTGTAATTAAATTTTATGATAAATAAATATATTTGAATTTATAAATTTACAATCAAAAATTTAAATTATGATATAATTATTTTAAA